>CAUYOR010114043.1:0-35807 GCA_963573925.1 Callimico goeldii
CAAAAAATTAGCTGGGCATGGTGGCGTGTGCCTGTAATCCCAGCTACTTGGGAGGCTGAGGCAGGAGAATTGCCTGAACCCAGGAGGCGGAGGTTGCGGTGAGCCGAGATCGCGCCATTGCACTCCAGCCTGGGTAACGAGCAAAACTCTGCCTCAAAAAAAAAAAAAAAAAAAAAAAAAAAAGAATATGAGCAAGATTCATGGGAAAAGCTTATTTGAATCATGAAATTAATATTGGTGGGTGGAGAGCATTAACTTTTAGGAGTTACTCTTCAAATTAGCTTCTGTTCAGCTGCAATTTGGAGTCCTTCTAACTGTGACTATTATAGTTGCACTAAATAAATGGAAATAAAGTGAAACCACACTACTGGACATTGTTCTTAAAACAGCTTCCTAATACTAAAATTTATAAACTTACAGTGTGAATCTCAGTATGGATTTATACTTTTGGGAGGCATCAGACTTTCAAAAACCTAGAAACTTGAATCCTTTTGAAAGAGAAAGTAAGTTGACATCTCAGGCAGCAAATCCAGTCATAACAAATATATTTAATAAAGTTTCCAAAGTGAATCAGAATAGAATCGAGCCTTGAAATTTTAGAGAACAGAATGTCCCAGAAGGAAACTCCCCCAAATGTCCATGTACATAATTCTTGAATGGTGAAGGTATCAGGAATGGGGCTTGAGAGAGAATAGGGATAGTAACTTTCTCGATCTGAGATAGGGCTTTTCCTCAGAAGAGAACTACTGAGTTTGTATTAGAGAAATCCTGCTAATATTTGTGCACACACACTAGGAGGGGAATAGCATTTTCCCCACCTCCAGAGGTCTCATCTGTCAACATCTCTTAGAAGTGTTTTGGGGAAATTTCTCTGAAATGCTCACAGGGGATTCATGAATGTTGGGTGCTACATTGTTGACATGGTGTGAAGAGGGAGCAGGTTCTCTAAATATGAGTGAAACCAATTCTTCAGCAAGTAGGTATGAATTACTGGCTATATTAGCCCATGCTTGCATTGCTATAAAGAAATGCCTGAGACTGGTAATTTATAAAGAAAAGAGGTTTAATTGGATCATGATTCTGCAGGCTGTATGGGAACCATAGCACCCAAATCACTGGGCTTTGGGGAAGGTCTCAGAGAACTTTTATAATCATGGTGGAAGGTGAAGGGGAAGCAGGCACACCACATGAAAAAGGCAGGAGAGAGCTGGAGAGAGGGAGAGTTGGGGGAATGTGCCACACACTTTTATATGACCAGATTTCGTGGGAACTCACTATGATGAAGATAGCACTAAGCCATAAGGGATCAGCCTCCATGATCCAGCCACCTCCTACCGGGCCCCACCTCCAGCACTGGGGATTGCAGTTCAACATGACATTCAGGCAGGGACAACTACACAAACTATATCACTGACCTGATGAAGATACTGCCCATGGTGCATACAAACTCTCACGACCTAGCAGGCAATTAATATTGGAAAAATTTAGATGGTTAGAGCTGGAAGGCATTCTAGAAAGCAGATGGAACCACATAGAAACTGCTCTGTGACATGTAAACCATCTCATGCATTTCCTTCACAGGTTCCGGTTCAGTGGTAGGATCCTTGGTCTTGCACTAATACACCAGTATTTGCTGGATGCCTTCTTCACACGGCCCTTTTATAAGGCTCTTCTCAGAATGTAAGAATATTTTTATTGCTCGTGTAATTAGCATGTAAAAATGCAGCATTTACTTTATTGAAAAAATTCTTGTCAAGTCATTGTTAATCTTTTCACAATCTCAAATCTGTTGTTATTAAATCTAATAGTGGTTTAGATTTCTGAAACTAATACAATTTCAACTACGATCTCTGTGTTTTTCCTGCCTGTGACTATTTAGCCCCCAGAGTTTTATTTTTGCTCCACTCTAAAAAATGTATTCTCATTTGTTGCAACACATGTTTCTTCAAAACAATTGTACTTCCAACACAGCCCTAGAATTTCTGTGGTGTTAATGCAGATAATTAATAGAATAGTTGTGGGTTAGTCTTAGAGGCTCAAAGCCCCGCTCTCCTTTATGAAATGCATTTCATGTTTAGCCTGATGCAAATTTTCAAATATTTACTACTCATTCAAATCTTCATTCCCCTTTGTTTTGGTTTTATTTTTTCTTTTTTGTCAGGGGTAGGCAGTGCCATATTTTTTAAAAACTTTATGCCCTTAGTAATTTATTATAGAAGATGAAAATTCAGCATTCACAGAACTTTTTCTTCATTGTTAATGAAAGATTGCAATTATTGTAAAATGTAGGGCTAATAGTTTCTGTCCTATAATCAGCAGCCATTTACAAGGCTGAACAGAAGGCAATTGTCTGTGGGGTAGTATCTCAAATTTGCAATGAGAAAGCACTGAATTATCACTGGGCTCTGTCCAGCCCATTCCCTAACTGAGGCCATGCACCTGCTTACTGTAAAATGGAAGCCCAGACTTCAAGTGAAAGCAAACAAAATGCTTCTTGTGGGTCCTTGGGAGGGTCAGTAGGAAGACTTTTGCATTCCTGCCTGTCAGTGTCTTCGTAGTTGTGGCCATTTTCTGTCTCTTTGGTTCTTTGTGGCCCACTTTGCATCTTCCCATTTCATTGCCTTGTCTCTTATCTTCTTATTTAAGCTTCCTGAAAGAGTATTCTATACTGGCTGTCTACACTTACCTCAAATTCACACCCTCAACACACTTCAGCCTGGTTTCTTTCCCACCTGTGGAGGCATTTAGAGAATACTTGTTAGTCCATATCTTATTGGATCATGCTGCTGCTTCTGACACTGTACCACTCACCATCAGCACCATTTATTCTTGGATCTTTTCTCCAGAGCTGGCATCTATGACACTTTACTTTGCGGGTTCCTTTTTTAATTTTTCTGTCTCTTTCATGAGCGCCTCTTCTGATTTGCCCTTAAACCTTGGTGTACCTGAAGCTTCTATCATCAGGTCCCTGCTTTTCTCACACAGTGTGCTCTCATAGGGGAATTTCTTCACCTGTCTTATCTCCTCTGACTCCCGAATCTGTACTCTCAGTCTTGATCTCCCTTAAGGTGTAGCTTCACTTGGTCAACAGTCCATCAAATACCTCCACTCAGATGTCTTACAAGGACCTTAGAATCAACATGGTTAAGACTAAGCTCATCAAGTTTCGCTACCTACACATATACCTTCTCCCGTGTGCCCAGTTACAGTTAATAGTACCACTATTCTCAGGTAACTCTGATCAGAAATTGGGAGTTGCCCTTAAACAGTGATGACAAATGCATGTTCTACTCTTCCCCATCTCTACTCCACCCCATCATTCCCAGGGTAGAGTTCACAAATCACTTGTACTTTTTCCCACTGAACTCATTGTGGCTCTGAAACCTTTTTAACTTACAGTACTTAAACCTGGCAATGAATTACGGTTGGTTTTGACATGAATTCATTTGTCACCCCTATTTTAGATATCCTTCTTTATACTCCTCCAGTAAAACCATTTCCTGATTTCTACATGGTTGCCTCCTAAATGATTTTCAAATTCATTTTCTTCTCTCCAACCTTAATAACCCAGCCAGTTAAGGCCCTTATCTTATATTTTGCCACATTGCTGTAGTACACTATTAATTGTTCTCTACCCTCTAATGATAACCACCCCTCATCCCACCCCATTTTAAAGAATCCTTCACACTGGGACTTCCAGAGGAACGGTTTATATTTTGCAATTCATGTCTGATCGTGTCATGCCTATCTTTAAATCTTTTGGTAGTTCTGAATCACCCGTCTCCTTAGGATGACATTTAGGCCTGCTCCCTTTCTGGCCTCATTCTCTGTCTTGAGGTTAACTCTCTCGAACTGCTCATATGCTTGGAGTTTTCTGTACACTTCCATGACTTTGTATTTTGTTCATCTTATTCTCTCCTTCTCCTTTCTCTTTCCCCTTCTCCTCCTTCACTTATTCCTTTTCACTTCTTTTGCTTTTAAACATCCTGACAGATTTAATATAAGCATCATCTTCTGTAAAAAGCTTTTCCTGAATCTCTCAAAGAGAATGTCCCTCATCTTTGCTCTCACAGCTCCCTGTACCTACCTTATCTTTTGTTAAATTGAAGTGTGACATACATTTTAAAAGTACATGAATTTTAAGTGTTACCAATCGTATGTTATCACTTATCACTTTATATAATCTTATTTGTGTACCTGGCTCCCCAACTGGCCCATTAGCTCCTGAGGTAGTGACTATGCATCAAGTCGCTATTCAGATGTCTGGTACATACTTGATGCCTAATGAATGTTCAGATTGAACTGAACAAAATGACCTTGAAATTGGGCTCTAAGGGGAGTGTAATTTCAAAACAGCTATAGCAATTCAATGACTACCACTGTACAACAGGGCCATGGAACAGTAACTACACCTCATGTAGATCCTCTTTATGCAATTAAAAAACATGGGGGAGAAATATAGAAAGCCGCTCTAATTTAAGACAAATTCTGTGGCTTACTATTTTAGGAATAAGAACTATACAGAAAAAGGGGATATATGTGAACATGAATCACAGAATCTAGTCTTTAAACAAAAAAAGTTAAAATATACTATATAAATATATAAATAATTTCAAATTAGGATAACAGTGTTTTACGGTAGTATAGCCAGAAAGAGTACTGGATCCAAGTTGTCCATCCAAGTGCCAGTTCCTAATCTGGCATTGATGATGGATGACTGCAGATGGCACTCATTTGTTGCACCTCCAGTTCTGCCTCTATAAAGAAAGAGGCAGGCTCAATGATTCCTGTGGCATATTATATATTTAGGACTTTCTAATTTTATAACCAATTTCTGAATTATTTCACTGGTTTAATTACTGTCTTGGACTAAGAACATTTGAGAAACCACTGCCCATTTAGTGGCTCTTGTTTTTCTCTTTAATTCTTAATTTCTTTCCTTATGACTCTGGGTTTTTGCTAATAGCCATGCCTACATATTTGTTTCTGTCTGTCATCTAGTTTGTGTGACCTGAGTGATCTAGAATACCTTGATGAAGAGTTCCATCAGAGCCTGCAGTGGATGAAAGACAATGATATCCATGACATCCTGGACCTCACGTTCACTGTGAACGAAGAAGTATTTGGGCAGGTGTGTGTATCTGCACACCTGGTGCCTAAGTGTGGTAACTGAAGGCTATTGACAAGTGAAGAATTAATTCCATGGCTAAGATCAGATGCTTATTTATTTGTGGTTTGTTGGGTGATTTAAACTCAGGATCACACACAGTTATAATAATTGCAGTTACAAAGGTTAGAATTAGTGCCAACTGCAGATTAAGATGCTGTAAATTACAGATGATGATAACCGTTTATGTTGTAAGCAATCTTCTTTTTATTTCCAACTAAAATATCCCCCAAAATATGAGAGTGTACCTTATGTAGAATACAGTCCACACTATTGAATTTTTAAATTGGCATTTATAGAATTGAGGCTGGGCATGGTGGCTCACACCTGTAATCCCAGCACTCTGGGAAGCTAAGGTGGGAGAGTGACTTGAACCTAGAAGTTAAAGACCAGGCTAGGCAACATGGTGAAACCCTGTCTCAACAAAAAATACAGAATTTAGCCAGGTATGGTGGCACACACCTGTAGTCCCAGCTACTCAGGAGGCCAAGGTGGGAGGGTCACCTGAGCTGGAGAGGTTGAGGCTGCAGTGAGCCTAGATCATGCCACTATACTCTTGCCTGGGGGACAAGAGTGAGACCCTGTCTCAAAAACAAAAAAAAGAAAGAAGAAAGAGAGAGAGAGAGAAAGAAAGAAAAGAAAAAGAGAAGGAGGGAAGGAAGGGAGGGAGGAAGGAAGGAAGGGGGTGGGGGGAGGGAGAAAAGGAAAGAAAAAAAGAGCCAAAATTGATTTTTTTTGAAGCTAAGGGAACAAAAACAATGTTTTGGGGAAAACTTGAAAACAGAATATATTGATTTTTTTTTCAAAATTGGTGGAAGAGTATGGAAAATATTTCTTCCAGAAATTATATACTAGTTTATAAGAAATATTCTTATTTAGGCATTAATATTTAGCAGCTTTTTTGAATTCCATGTGTTTTGAAAAAGCAGTTTAACATTCACTTGACTAATTCTGCTTCCTTAAAGTAAATCTTTAGATATAGTCGATTCTGAGAAATTTATGAAAATGGGTTTTGTCAAACATTCAAATAGTAGCAGGCTAGTATCTGGAGCCAGTTCGTCTTTATTTTAAAACTTAAACTGTAGTACCAGCAATACGTATTTTTTTAATCACTAAAGCTTTCAAGCATCAGCTCAATGCCTAGGTTTTTCTAAGTGCATGTGCCCTGTGAGTGCCTGGGGCTTCACCGCCAGCTTGTGGGATGCACCTAGGGCAGGGCTGGGACAGGTAACTGGCTGATTTCAGTTCATTGTACTTTACAAGTGTAGACTGTTTCTGCTGTAATTACTGTTGCGTTTTTCTATGTGAAAAGTTCAGTATTTTTTCTCACATGTTTCAAGAACACCAAAAAAAAGCTTAATTCACTGTTACAAGAGATCATTGAAATAAATGTTATGAGCTGAATGTTCAGCTCACTGCTAGTAATGTTCTTACAGCATCAAGAGTATTGATTTATGGTCATTCTTTTTATTTTTTAATCTCAGATAACTGAACGAGAATTAAAGCCAGGGGGTGCCAATATCCCAGTTACAGAGAAGAACAAGAAGGAGTACATCGAGAGGATGGTGAAGTGGAGGATTGAGAGGGGTGTTGTACAACAAACAGAGAGCTTAGTGCGTGGCTTCTATGAGGTAAAGATAATCAGCAGTAGCAGGAGTTTGCAGTCTGATATCAATGAGGCTATAATCCATCTTATCGCACTTTACAAGTGTAGGCTGTTTCTGCTGTATTTACTGTTTCTCTTTCTATGAGAAAAGTTCCGTATTTTTCCCATGTTCCAAGAGCACCAAAAAAAAAAAAAGGCTTAACTCACTGTTACAAGAAATCACTGAAATAAATGTTATGAACTGAGTTGAAGTAGCATTTGTTGATTTAATGACCACTAGGAACATTTAAGCATTCATCTTTTGCTTAGATATGGGTAATCAAATCTCTTGCTTGCTATCTGAAATAATTATATCTGAGGGTCAGAATGAGTTGGCATGTATTTCATGTGACTTTTTCTGTAGAAACACTAGATATTTTCCTAAAAATAGACGGGACCTAGATGAATCAGCAGTCAATTATAAAACAAAAATTCTGTCAAGGCAAATCTCATCAACCTTATACTAAAGAATACCTTATATTTGTAGGGAGTGTTATAGGTTTTCAAGTGCCAACACAAGGTACACACATATTATTTCTGAAACTCCACATGTCCTCTTTTTAAGGTTTAATTACAGCTGATATTTCTCCAGGCTCTTAAGCCATGCCTTATACTCTTCTTATTCCACAGGTGGTGGATGCCAGGCTGGTATCTGTTTTTGATGCAAGAGAACTGGAATTGGTCATCGCAGGCACAGCTGAAATAGACCTAAGTGATTGGAGAAACAACACAGAATATAGAGGAGGTGAAATTTGATTTATAGATGGCTAGATTTTAAATTTCAAATTAAAGGAAGGCATGGTTCAGCTTGCCAACTGAATATAGGACAGGCAAAAGCATTTGTGCTCTAATCATAGGTCTGATGCAGACTCCCTTGAGACCTTAGGCAAGGTACATTCTCTTCTTTTCCAAGTTACCTCATCTGTCAGATGGGAGAAGGACTGTTTACACACCATCAAAGGATGTCATAACTCTTAATTGTTGGGGAGGAAATGTGATCATAAGAACATTAATTAATTACTTTATGATGTTGTCAGTGAAACACCATTGAGCTAACATCCAGCTGGTCAAACTCCACCTATTTCATTTTGTTTCCAAAACTTTAAAAAGAACACCCTTTGACCTTCCTAATCAGCACAGTTTTCTACTGTTCACTACAGTACTTACTGGTTGTAATTCATAGTCAGAACACTTGAGTGAAATAAGATACAGTTCCCAAAATACAACATTAATGGAGAAGTTCTAAATTCAAGCATGAATTTCAAGTGAAAAGCAGGCTATAATAAGATTAATTAAAAACTGTATTATCTGACACTTCACCAAATGGGAAGCTTTAAAAGTGACATTTCTGCAGATCAGTACAAATTATCAATTAGTAACTGGGACCAAAGCCACTGAAATTTGAGTGTTAAAGCAATACTTTGCAAGCGACTTGATGATAACCCAGAGTTAGTGTCTTATTATATAATTTTAAGCAAAGAATACATTTTCTGAAATTTATCACTGTGTTAGAAAGCCTTCAGAAATTCATGACAAATACCAGTTGTTTTCTGGTTTGGGTTTTGTTTTTTAACTCAAAGTTTAAGAGGTTGGAAGGAGTTCTGAACTTGGAGAAGAAAAATACAAACTTAATGTCACTGAATCAATCACTTAGCAGAATAAATTGGGAGCTGAACCGTTCTTCAGTTATCTCTAAGTTGAACCAGATAGGTATTTTTTAAAAGTAGTTTTAAAAGTTTGGATTTAAAAAATGCCTTAACATTTGCTAAATTGCTTTTGGTTATGCCTGTGCTTGCCTCTTCCAGCTCATCCCTGCACCACAGGCTGGCCTTGCTCTTACATTTAATCTGAAAGGCTGTATTTAATTGCAGTTTCCATTGCTGTGATTTTCCGAAGTCCAGTTGCTGAAATAAGTCTTTTCCAATTTGCCCTATGTATGATCCATATATGGCTTTGGTTATTATAACTTTGTTAACTTATTGATTTTTACTCAGAGCACAATTTCTCTGACATGCTACATAACTTACCTTTTACCGTGAGTATTATTAGTTCATTGTCTCACTCTGTTGCCCAGACTGACTGGAGTGCAATGGTGCGATCTCGGCTCATTGCAACCTCCGCCTCCTGGGTTCAAGCAATTCTCCTGCCTCAGCCTCCCAAGTAGCTGGGAACACAGGCGTGCATCATCATACCTGGCTAATTTTTGTATATTTAGTAGAGATGAGGTTTCACCATGTTGGCCAGCCTGGTCTTGAATTCCTGACCTCAAGCAATCACCCACATTGGCCTCCCAAAGTGCGGGGATTATATGCACGAGCCATTACACCTGGACCCGGGAGATTCTAATAGCAGTGCTTTAATGGAATCAGCCTTTTTTGTATTTCCATGGCATAAAATTTTATTCACTAAATCTGACTAATCAAGGACCCATTTCTATGGTTATTGTAAATCTTATCAAATAAAATCTTTGGGAAAGAGTAGAAAAATGCTGAGATCCTCAGCTGCCATGTTTGCTCACCCAGCTACTTGGCACTGAATAAAGAAGCAGCTGTGTGGCTGCCACCTGCCATATGTTCACACACCAGCTGCCAGGAGAGAATACGATGAGACACATTGACTCTTCCTCCTCCAAAAGGTTTGGCACAAATAGCAAAAGGAAAGCAGAAAAGGGCTAATTCATAAGGTCAGAAAACTTTAAAGCTACAAAAAGGCAGTGTGCTGCTTTTGTAGATGAGAAACTGCTCAGTACCAAGTTGCTAGTCTTCACCAAAGTCTGGGCATGGGCCATGTGTCCTTATGTCCAATCCAGTTTTGATCACCCTTCCCTTCAATTCTTTTTTTCTCCAAAGGAGACTAAACGTAACTGATGAAAAAGTAAACAATAAGGTGAGATTCCTCCAAAATCCTACAACTACTGAAATGTGAGGAAAAATTCAGATTAAAATAATTTCTACTCACCTGCTATTCTGGACTACTAACTCAGAATTAAAGTAGCATCTGTGCCCATTAACTAGGTCTGTTCATTGGTTTGAAACACTAAATCCTTGTTAGCCTTGTCTCTGAATTTAATTTTTTTTTCAATGAAAGGTTTTTGGAATCTACCACCACTGCTCATGAAGTGATTCCTTGGACATTTTCTTAAATTCTACTGAAGTATGGAATAAAAGTAAAATTAAGTTGGCGATTATTTAAGATTTGTTGAAGGAATTAAAGGTCACTTTTCCCTGTAGTAAATCAATGTGAAACTAATTTGATTTTAAAATATGACTATTATAGATAGCATTTAAGAAATGTATTTGTTTTTATAAATTATTTGGTTAGTGTGTCTCCCCTCTACCGACATTGATCAGAAGCCCTGGGTGGGTTTTCTTTGCCATTATTCTCCCAATCTTAGTACAGTTGTTGGCATAAAGGCACTTGAAAATTATTTCTCATGTGAATGACTGAAAGAGTTAAGTATTTCCAGTAACAACTGTGACATTTTACAGAAATGCTATGGTTAAAATAACTCATTGATTGTTCTCTTTACTAGTTTCATTTAGTGACCACTAAATGAAAACAGAGACCTCTTGGTTTCACTTAGCGTTGCTTTTGTCTAACTTTTGACACTCATATGATCATATTTACAGTGTTATTCTTTAGTCTTAAAGTTATAGACAACTCTTAAAGAATCCCAAGAGGATGATTTATGTCTGGGAACTCTTTTGTGTCATGTATCTTGGTGGCTTAATATAGAAGAGTCAAAGTAATATGGGCTTTTATTATTGGTTTGGTAGGATACCATGACAATCATATTGTAATTCGGTGGTTCTGGGCTGCAGTGGAAAGATTCAACAATGAACAACGACTAAGGTTGTTACAGGTAAGATGCCATTTTTAATCTTTTAAATATATAAATATGAATATTGTTGGAAATGTATGTTTTTAATAACTGCTAATTATTCTCCATAAATACATACCATGTGTATCTGGAAATGTGAGATACACCATTTCTAGACTCCTAATTGCATGGTTATGTGACTCCATGGCTATTCAGAACATCCCCAGCCAAGTTAAAGCATTTTATCAGAATTGTAGGGAAGTGTCAAGCCCAGTCCAAGAATCCCAGTAACAGTATCTGCCTTCAGGACAGTTTGGTCCCTTCAGCAAGAGGCACCCAGGGTACCCAAAGTGCAGGCTGGCATCCCTAGCAGCAGAAAGACATGATCTTCAGTCCTTGAAAAAGGGATGCAGTTAGTTGATAAACAGTTCTTTATTCTGTTTCATCTAACTTTCCACAAATTTGAGAAAACAGTGACATTCAAGAACACTGAGAAAGCAAACTTGTTTTTTTATTTGTGGTGTTTACGGTCAATCGCTGGTTGGTTGCAGCTAAAGAAATACCAGACATGAAGAAGCCTCTGGATGCTCAGGCAGAGCTTTATAAGCACTCTGGATCTTTGGGTTAAGGGCCTCAAGATTGCAGGCCCAGACATTCTCTTTTTTAAATTCATCCGACATTGATCAGGGACTGATGCTAAGTAGACTCGGGTTAATTGATATTAACTGAGACTCTTTATTCATCTATAGTGGGAAATGTGCCTGGTTTGAGCTGCATCAGGTGCTTTATTTTCTACAAACCCTCCACATCCCCTTTCCCTTTATCGTGCACAGTCCTTTCTTAGTATTCTCTTCTGGCTCTGTGTCAGAATTGTGTTGTGGTTATTCCATGCCTATGAAGTTTTGTCTTCAGAACTCTCCTGCCTACTCTTCTTCAGGAGCTCTGCCCATGAATGACGTGATGCCTTTCCTGGCTGTTGGTCTCTGGCTTCACCTTTTCCTTCTGTTTTCTTGGGTTGACAGTTTGTTACAGGCACATCCAGTATTCCCTACGAAGGATTTGCTTCTCTCCGAGGGAGTAACGGCCCAAGAAGATTCTGTGTGGAGAAATGGGGAAAAATCACTGCTCTTCCCAGGTAAAATATAAAATAACATTTCTTTACTGTCACAATGTTTGGGGGAGACATTCATTTATGTATATATTGATTAATTACTGCTTTTATGCTATAAGTTTGGGAGAGTGGAAAAAGCTTTTAGAATGAAATTCTCCTGATAACTTTTCTAAATGAAAGGGAAAAGAAGATCTCTCTGGTCACACTTAAAATACATGCATCCGTGTCTTAAAATGCAAAACACAACAAAAGCAAAGCATTTGTTAGCATCAGTAAAGCAACATTGGTTATCATGTTTGCAGCTTATGATTGTGACTCTACTCTAGGTGTTTCCAGAAGCTTGAGTTTTAACTTTATAACTATTTGGAATTCCTTCATTAAAAATTATCATTTTAGTTTCTAAAGAATATTAAATAATGTTGATGTGCTCTAGATCTCTTTAGCCTGTATCATACATGTCTTCATTCCATGTTCTCTGCATTGTATTCTCATTCATAGTAAGATCACATATTTTCTCAAGGTAGAAAAAAATGCTTTGCTGTTGCTGCTAATAAAAGCAAAAGAACTGATCCTTTTGCAGTTCATAAGTGTGATAATTGGGTGTTCATGCAAATATGCGAGATATTGCCACCCTCAAACCTTATTATGACATCTGCACATTATCCATCTGACATGACAAAGAAAAGCAAGGACTAGTAAGGTAGTATTTGTGAAGACAAAAAGCGTTTGAGATTGAATGGAGAAAACTGGAGCTGGAGCAACAGAAACAAGAGCAGATGAACAAAAGAGGAGTGAAGGAAAATTTGTTTTAGAATTCTTTTGTCCAATTAGTAGTAATACTATAGCATTTTTAAGGTAAAAAGGACATGAAATTGCCTCTAACTTTACTAATAATACAAATACAACTATACTCTAGAGAGATTAAATGATGCTAGGTACCCCAAAATGTTAGCCTAAGTTTAAGTATAGATGACTTTGAGAAACCTGTTTAATTGGTGATATTTGTGATATTATACAAGGTGATATTAGGTACGCAAGTGATTAGGTATCCCAGATGTCATCTGTTTCTTTTAAGTACAAGCAACTGAGCCATCTGTTATCAAGGCTTTCTTCGAATTAGCAATTGAAAGATACCAGTTCTTAAGAACTGTATAGTCAGCATCAACAGATGAGAAAAGTGGGTGCTGAAAATACAAATAGAGAGAACGATAAATAACGACCCCTCAAGGGCTTGCCTGAGCCTCCTCGGAGGCACCGCATCATCACAGTCTATGAGTAGGCACTGCATCCAGACACCTAAGTATTACTTGGCACATTTGATTTCCAAATCTGGGAGACTGTGATTTCATTATCTGAAGAACTAGTTCATTTTATTTATGCTTAGATAATGAGTTTTCTCCTCTTCAACACATAAATTAGCAGATTTAGACTATCTGAATAAGGCTTTTTACTCTTCTGAGAAACTCTTTAAGAATATGCATTGAAGAAGAAAAGGGCAGATTAATGGTCACCTTTTTGTTGAAATCTATTTCTGTCAAGCCTTTAAAGTATATGGAGTAAAGTGTAACAGTAAGCAGGTATGTCAGCTGTTCATATTTAATCACTGTGATTTTCACCAAACCCAGTGGGCAGAGACAGGTAATTTGATATAGACTTGCTTTACCTTCAGAGAGACCTGGGCTCAGTGCCACCTCTGCTACTTACTTGCAGTGGGGTCTTGGTGAAGTTGCATGATCTTTCTGAGTCTCTGTTTCCTCATCTACCTTGTGATTTTGAAAGTCTGAGGATTATCTGAAATCATTTATGAAAAACACTTAATACTGTCTCTGGCCATGAGTAAGCATTTAGTCAGTGATAGCTGCCATTGTGATTTCTGTCCCCATCATTTGTAATACATATCGGGTAGGAGATTTGCATATTGACTAGAGGGCAGGGGTAAGAGTTAGAAGACCTAGGTTCTAGTCTCACCTCTGCCACCAGCTAACTTTGGGACCTTAAAGATCAATTCATCTTTGAGCCTTGGTTTTCTCATCTGTAACAGGCCAGGAGGAGGTGGAATATTAGGTTGGGTTGAGTGAGAAGTAACACCCAAGAGTTGCTGAAGAGTCTTGAGGGTGAGGCTGGATTTGCATTTCTACTTCCCCCGGAGCTCCAGGAAGTTCATGTGCTAACTCATTGTAAATGGTGGTGTTCTTCATCATTGTTGCATACGCACAGTTGGGTAACAGACACTGTGCTTTCTTCCTCTCTTCACTATGACCTAAGGTTGCTTCTACATTCCTAGTTTTACCCAGGTTATAAAACAGCACAAATAAAGATGGTCTGAGGTACATTGAGCAAGCAGCCTCTTTTCATACCCTCTCTGTAACAAGTGCCATCTTTTGGGGTCTGATGAGGAGAAAGAGTAACTTGGCTTTTCTGCTTCAGAGTTGCAGCCACCTTATGTAACCCAGCTAACACAGATCTAAGTCCTATGACACAATAGTTACATCATCCTAGGCAAGACCCTAAATCCATCCCTCTAAGGTAGGAGTAACAATGTTCAGAGTATTTTTGACAATTGTAAGATAATGTATATGAAAGTCTTAGGAATACTGTGTTTACTTTGTTCTTTTTTGACTTTTTATCCTGAGTCTTTAGTAAGCCACAGTACTAAACTATTAGTTTAATTATTAACATTGGCTCCACAATATTAATTTAGTTATTAACATTGGCTACAAAATAAAAAAGCACATTTGGAGGGAAAAAATGAAAAGAACTTCATTGCATGACAGTATGGTTATATGAGAAGCAATTTCTTCACTGACACAACATTGTCATAACCCTTAATGAAATGTGGGGCATTACTTAGGTGTAAAAAAAGATCTGTAAAATTGGTTGTGGTCTAAAGAGATTCTTTTATATGATCGAGTCCATTTCTCCTACCATCAGAACAGATACACTGAAGTCATTTTTCTGCTATTTGTTGATAGGTATAAGTTGCACAACTGAAGAGCTGGTCTATCTCAGGCTAGTCAGCCCTAGTGTATTTCTTTTTCCCATGGGTGAAATGATGTTTAACATTTAAATTGTGACATTGCACAGAAAATAACAGATGCTGGTAAGGTTGCAGAGAAAAGTGAATGCTTATACACTATTGGTGGCAGTATAAATTATTTCCACCAGTGTGGAAGACAGTGTGGCAATTCCTCAAAGGCCTAAAAACAGAAATACCATTTGACCCAGCAATCTAATTACTGGGTATATACCCAAGGGAATATAAATCATTCTATTATAAGACACACACACGTGCATCTTTATTGCAGCTCTATTCATAATAGCAAAGACACAGAATCAACCTAAATGTCCATTAATGGTAGACTGGATAAAGAAAATATGGTACATATACACCATGGAATACCATGCAGCCATACAAAAGAATGAGATCATGTCCTTTGCAGGAACATGGATGGAGCTGGAGGCCATTATCCTTAGCAAACTAACACAGGAACAGAAAACTAAATACTTCATCTTCTCACTTACAAGTGGGAGTTAAATGATGAGAACACAAGGACACATAGAGGGGAATAACACTCACCTGGGCCTAATGGAGGGTGGAGAGTTGGAGAATGGAGAGGACCAGTAAAATAACTAATGGGTACTAGGCTTAATACCTGGGTGACAAAATAATCTTTAAAACAAACCCCCATCACACAAGTTTACCTATATAACAAACCTGCACATGTACCCTTGAACTTAAAATAAAAAATGTTACACTGTACACACTGGGAGAAAAAAATGGATAGATGTCCTTCTTACTTAAAAAATTACGTGGTTCGGGCCGGGCGCGGTGACTCCAGCCTGTAATCCCAGCACTTTGGGAGGCCGAGGCGGGTGGATCATGAGATCGAGACCATCCTGGTCAGCATGGTGAAACCCCGTCGCTACTAGGAATACAAAAAATTAGCTGGGCATGGTGGCGCGTGCCTGTAATCCCAGCTACTCGGGAGGCTGAGGCAGGAGAATTGCCTGAACCCAGGAGGCAGAGGTTGTGGTGAGCCGAGATTGCGCCATTGCACTCCCGCCTGGGTAACGAGCGAAGCTCCGTCTAAATAAATAAATAAATAAATAAATAAATAAATATTACATGGTTCATGCCTGTAATCCCAGAACTTTGGGAGGCCAAGGTGGGTGGATTGCTGAAAGCAGGAGTTTGAGACCAACCTGGCTAACATGGTGATACCCTATCTCTACTAAAAATACAAAAATTACCCAGGCATGGTGACACATGCCTGTAGTCCCAGCTACTCAGGAGAATTGCTTGAACCCAGGAGGCAGAGGTTGCAACAGTGAGCCGAGATCGTGACACTGTACTCCAGCCTGGGCAACAGAGCAAGACTTGCATCTCCAAAAAAAAAAAAAAAAAAAAGAATCCTCTAAGAAATCTGGCATCATCTTGTGTTGGACATGGGAGTTTCTACCCTGGGAGTCAGAGGGGCTGTAAAGGATGAGGGCAGTCCTGGCAACCAGAGCAATGAGGGAGAAAATCTTAGTCTTTCTAGACAAGGATGATGGAGGGCCTTTCAATTTTCAAGCAGGCAAATGTGAGTCTCATTCTTTTCTCAGATTTCCTACTCTCACTTTGCGGTAGCAGTGGATAGTGCTGCTCACAGTGTGAGCCAAGGAGTATATGAAAGTATGTATGATTGTCTCTGAAGCCAGTGCAAGTTGAATCCATGGTTCTTTTTATCCTTGTGGTTATAAGATGACTAGCGATCCAGATGATAAATGATGATGTAGACAGAAGGGTGTCTCCATGGAGACTCCTGAGCACATGACTACACTTCCTCTGTTTCGCGGTTGGTGGTTAGCTCTGTATTTTGCATTTCTGTAGAAGACTTCATACCCCTGGTGCTCTGATAGACTTTATGAAAAGAGAGTAAATTCACTTTATGGCCGTTGCTCTCAAACAGTCCAAAAAATGGGCTGCTAAGATGCCAGCCTGGAAACTGCAGAGCAGTCCTCTCTCCTGCCATGGTATGAGTTTCTGTGTTCATCCCCCAGGCTCTTGCCAAGTTGGGTGATGGGACGGAGGACTTGAGAACTGCAATTGCCATGGGGGTGTGGTGGTTTTTGCCAAAGGGAAAGGCATTAATTTTTTTAAATGGCTGTGTCTGGAGATTATTATTAATGAAATGCTAACTGAAATTAAGAAATAAAATGTAAGAGTTAATTATGAAATAGGTGTTTTATGGAGACAATCTAATGGAATAGAACTTTAAAAGATAAAATTATTTTTTAAAGACATGACAACTTTTTTGTTTTTCAAATTCTGCTTTTTGGTGGGGCATGGTAGCTCACGCCTGTAATCCCAGCACTTTGGGTGACTGAGGCAGGCAGATCACTTAAGATCAGGAGTTTGAGACCACCCTAGCCTATATGGTGAAACTCCGTCTCTAAAAAATAAAAAAATTAGCCAGGCATGGTGGTGTGCACCTGTTATCCCAGCTGCCCAGGAGGCTGAGGCAGGAGAATTGCTTGAACCCAGGAGGCAGAGGTTGCAGTGAGCCGAGATTGCACCACTGCACTCCAGCCTGGGCAACAGAGCAAAACTCCGTCTCAAAAAAAAAAAAAAAAATTTATAGAAAGAAAATTTTTCAAAAAAATTGCTAAGAAATATAGGTATATATTAAACATATATTAGAATACCTACATATGTATCAATCCAAAGTCCACTACTAGCTAGGCATGGTGGTGCATGTTTGTAGTCCCAGGTACAAGGCTGAGGCTTGAGCGTGGGGATTTGAGTCCAACCTGAGCAACATAGAGATCCCATCTCTGAAGAAAAAACAGTCAACTACTAAGATAAGCTCTGTTAACATGTTAGAGTATGTAGTTTCATTTCTTCAGATACACACACATATATACACACACATTTTAAAACAACATTCTGTTTATCACACAGAACATCTTTCCATGTCATTAAATGTTGCTCTATAATGTCATCAATAATTCAGTTTTCCCTCCTCTATTATAGAGAGCATGGTCTACTGTCAAAGTGAATTATCAGCCAGTATATAGGAAAATAACCAAGTCCTGAAATAGAATGTCACTTTCCTCAGTTAAAAGAAAAACCATCAGAACAAGAGATGAGCACTGGAAGGACCCTTTGGGGCCATCTCCTTTCTGTCTTTGCCTTGAGCTGTCCCTCTGTGGTTTCCCTAATTCCCTACCGCCTGATCAGCTGAGATGGCTTCTGGTGTGGGAGAGAATTGACAGAAGATTCTCATATAGTAGTCTGTTCTGTAGTTTAACCTCTGATCCAAGATCCTCTTCAACTCCTTTCCCTTCTGGCCTCCCACTCAGTTCTATATAACTATATTTTAAATTTTCACTTTATTCTGCAATAGAATCTGAATGTACTAACAAAAACATGCCAGAGTTAACCCATCACATCACTATATTAAAGATCCTTAAATGCTGGCCAGGCACGGTGGCTCATGCCTGTAATCCCAGCACTTTGGGAGGTGGATTGCCTGAGGTCAGGTGTTCGAGACCAATCTGACCAACATAGTGAAAACCTGTCTCTACTAAAAATCAAAAAAAAAAAAAAAAGATTCTTAAATGTGATATACCTTTTGAATTGGTCTTTACTTTTGGAGGTGAGTAAATTTATCATAAAAACAGATTGTATTTAAAAAGGGACTCTTCTGTAATTAATGTAAAAAGTCAAGCTATTGAAAGAATGTATGACTTGAATAGAATGAGATAATCATTCCACTTGCATTCCATCAGCCTTGTTGCTGCTGACAACAGAGGACAGGATAGTCCAAGTCAAACCTACTAAAGGTCCTTGAAAGCTGTTTTACAAGTCAGATTTTAAAGTGTCTGTTTGTGAGTGACAGACATTGCAACAGTTAAAGAATACTTACCCCCTTTTCCTTGGCCTCAAGAGCAAAAACCAGTTTGGGCTAATTTCTTTCTACCAGCCTAGTCCATGACATCATCCCCCCTGACCTGGACTACTGCAGCAGACTGCTGGCTAAATACCCTCCTTCTCCTACACCCTGCCATTCATTCATTCTGCACTCAACAACCACTGGGATCTGCATACATCTAAAGGTCACCTCCTTCCCTTGCCTACACCCTCCAGTGGCTTAGAATAAAATCCAGACTCCTTCCCAAGGACTTCCTGTGGAGCCCTGGTCTGCTTCCCCCTGCAACCTCAATACATACCTTTTCCCCCTTCCCAAGACAGCCAGCAGCCTCCTTCTGTCTATTCCTCAAATGTGCCAAACTCAATTATGTTTCAAGGCTCAGGGACTTGCTTCCTAGAACACTTTTCTGCTGGTCCTTCATGTGGCTGGCTCTTTCTTGTCCCCAGGACTCAGGTTAGAGGCAATCTCCTGAGAAAGGCCCACCAGGCTTCTGTCCCTAGTGTATCTGTCACTCTGTCACCCCTTACTTCCTTCAGACTTAACCCAATTCAGTCATCACATTCAGTTATTGATTATCTCTTCTGCTCCTCTGGAATATAACCCTGTGAAAACAAGGACCTTATCTGAATTAAACATGGCTTTGCTCCTGGCACTGAGCCCAGTGCCTAGCACATGTACTCCATAAATATTATTTTTAGTGAATTTGTAAACTTGAGGGATAACTTCAGACCACTCCAGACAAGAAATTCCAAAATCATAATCTAAACTTTCATATCTCTATCCATATCTGAAAAGTTGGGATAGAAATTAGTATTTACCTAACAAAATTGTTTTGAAGATTAAATTAGATAACACATGCAAAGTGCTTAGAATAAGGCCTAACACATCATTCAATAAATTTAGCCATTATTACTATTCTTCCCAATATCCAGCCTTCAGGGCTGGCTGGATACTTTACAATCTTTAGGTGTGTGTGGCACACAATCTTTAGTGTGCCACATTCACTCAGGGTATTTATATTTTGTTTGGACTTACAAGAGTTTCCATTCCTGGAACTGCCCTTACTGAACTTTGTTCTATTGAGCTTAAATTCTTACATCTGAAAAGTATGTGCTCTTCATCTTTCCCCAGAGGCATTCACAGGTAAAGAAGGTACCTGCTCAGGATGCATAGTTTGAGGAGTTTCTTCTGCTGGTTACCCCAGATACAAGAATTCTCACTCCAGGAACATTCCACTTTGTGGAATTTACAGATCCAAGTGCACTTTAACCAAAGTGAAAGAATAAGTCTCATTTAATTAGAGAATAATTCCCCTCGCCAGGCTATAGACACTCATCATGCCTTTACTAAATGCTGAACCTTGTGGGAGATATACATTGACCTTAAAACACAGGGAGAGAAGCAGTGGATACTTACATGAACAGATAACCAACATCATTGGTCCTCAGATGGCATTTGACAAATGAGTAGTTGGGGTAGCAAGTACCGTAGAATTTCTTTCCATGAATTCACCTTTACCGAACACCTGGTGAAGGTTAGGGTCTTGTGCTGTTCTGCCACAAGTTACACACATATTTGTGTCCTAGTCTTAACAGGAATTCCTGCTCTAAACTTTATGGCCTAAGAAGGTATTCATGAGGATATTAGATAAATTATGAATATTTTAAAAATCCTAACAAGTTATACCATTAGTTGTGTTAATAAAGCTACCCAGGATAACAAAACTATTATAACTGGATTCCTTTCATGGAATTCTATCACTCTGTTTGATTGGTAACTTTGGATTTCTCATAGTGATTTCAAGCCCTTGAATTCACCCTCTGTCCCCCTACCCATTTCCTATATTCCCTGCCTTATTTAAAGATACCTCTGCCAACCTACTATTCTCCCTTTCATCAGTGAAATAACTAGAAAAAGTCTTTGCATGAACACACCTGGCTTCCTGATGTGACCCTGCCTCCCCATCTGGCCTCAGGTCCAGCCTTGGCTCCTGTCCCTTAGGCACTTGCGCCTCTCAGGTTTCCTGATGATGCAATGCTCATGCTTCCGGACCATCTGCTGGGAACATCCTTCTCCTTGTTGTTGATTCAGAAAAACCCTGCACACCTACAAATCTTTCAAGCCTTAACACAAGTAGTGTCCTCTATGAACCTTCCTTGGCTCTGCTTAGCAGACTTGTAACTCATTGTATTATTAATTGTTTGTATACAGGGCCATTAATAGCCCATCTTTGGGGCTTAGGAAACAAAGTTGTCTCCTAGGCTTCTGGAGAAATGCAACCCGCAGCTAGGGCTCACGGTTTGGTGAGCAGAACCAAAGGAAGGCTGGGTTTCAGTTCCTGCTTGCCCCAGAGCACAGGCACAGGCTACACAAATTTTAGAGGGTCTATTTGCCTGTACATTTTGTTGCCACAGTGCAAACTCCTTGAGGACAGAAACCAGACTTTTCATCCTCATCTCTCAGGGGACAGCTGAATGCTTGGCATGGAGTATGTGCTTAGTAAGTATTCATTCAGTGGGAGTGAAGGAATAAATGAAATATAATGCAAATTGGAAAATTAAATACATTCACACACACAGAGAGAAATACATTAATCAATGAACCAATCTATGGAAATGGAAATGAAATTGATACTTTTGGCTCACTGGATTTGTCTAATTGACTTGTCTATCTGTAGGGAAAAAAGAGACAGTAAGCGTGTGACCTCCCGATTAGCATTTTTGAAGAATCCAGAAAGCACCAAGAGATCTATTAAGTCAGACCAGATGTCTGGGGAATTTTTAAATCTTCTTAATATTGATGCCAGCATGATTTCCCAAAGATGGGTTCAGACCTGCTCTCCTTGAGTGGTTCTGGCTGCATAGATTAAAATGAGGTAAAGCCATTATAGCTTTAGTGTGGCTGGCTTTGAAAGATTTGAAAAATGTTCTTTTATTGAGACTGGATAGCTGGATGCACTTTTGCTGCCAGTATCAACACAGTCCAAGGGCCCTCCTGTTTTTTTCTGCGTGTTTTTTCTTCGGATTTGTTTGGGGGTGGGGGGGGGGGTGTGAAAGCCTTAGAGGATTATGTGTTGCTGGTCTTTTTGTTTTTTTTCTGGTCTTGACTCATACAGTAAGTTGAAGGTAAATATTGGGCAATTTATTCAACCACACTATTCCTCAATTTCCTTATTAGCAATGCTGTCTTGTTTATAAGGAGTTTTGAAATTTTTGCAAACACATAAAATGCTGGTGCAAATATCCAGTGTAGCTATCATATCACTAATCCATTTGATGTCTCTCCAACAGTGGAGACCACCTGCATCAAACTCACTTGGCGTGTTTATTAAAATGCACATTCCCCCAGACCCACCCTAAACCTTCTGAATTAAAAGCTCAAGGGGTGTAACCAAAATTTTCCATTGTAAAACAAGCTCCTGGATTGATTTTGATACATTGTAAAGTATCCTTTTGAGTATTTGCTTTCTGTTAAGCCTGAGATTGAACAAGATAGTATGATCACCTAAAAATCCCCTGGTATTTTTCAGGGTTTTCTGGATTGACCCAATCTCAGCCACTTTTCCCAGAGCTACTGCATATTGTGATTGAATTATTCATTTAAAAAATATCTGAAGCTTTATTTTGCCAGTCCTTTTCCTCAAAATGTAGATAATCTGGTAGGATGTTGAGGACTAAGTTCATAGTCAGAGGTAGGATAAAATTAATACTCAGGCTTCCAAAAATAAAAGAACAAAGCCAGTGAGCATTAATCTCCCTGCTTTCAGTTTAATGTTGGACTTCCCCTAGGAGACCCAGGATTGAGGTCCTATTCTTGATCTGGCCACTGACTCAGCTTTGACCTTGGAAAAACCATTGACTCTTTCCACACAGTTTCCCCCTCTACAATATATGCTTTCTCCATCATCACGAAATATTTTTCAGAGGAGCTTTTCGTTTATTAGGAGGAAAGTTGTGTTATGGTAACCATATATTATGCAACCAGATGTAATTTATGAAGCAGCAACAGCCTTAGATTATGGATTGGTAATGATGAGTATGTCTTATGACTGAAGAGGAACAAAAAAGTTTGTCTAGTCCTTCCCTTTGTGTTGAGAACTCACAAGAATATTCAGGCTTGTGGATTTATGGAATAAGCTACTAGAGTACCTGCAAAAATACTACAGAAATGGCAAAGAGACATTCAAAGTTCCGGTTTCTCTACTCAGAAACCTGGGAGAATGGAAGAACTGCTGCCTACCTCTAGCTTTGCTTCACCACCTGCTCTTGATAGATTATTCTACTGTATCACACTTAACATCCCTTTTGCCACCTTTTCTTGAACTGTTTCACTACCTCGAGATCTGTTACTAGTTCTACTGATGCAAAACAAATCACCACAAATTTAGCAATGTATGTAAAACAACACACATTTATTATCTCACTGTCTCACTGTTTCCATGGGGTGGAGTCCAGGCACAGCTTATCTGGGTCTTCTGCCGCTGGTCTCACAAGGCCGAAATCAAGGTGTCAGTGGGACTGCATTCTCATATGGAGGACCAACTAGTGAAGAATCTGCTTCCAAACTCACTTGGGTTGTTGGCAGCATTCATTCCTTGCAGTGGTAGAATTCATGGTAGCTTACTTCTTCAAATCCAACAACAGAGGGAATCTCTCTTGATTTCAATAAGAAATCTTAAGACTTTAAAAGATAAATGGACTTCGTACCCATTAGGATAGTTATTATGAAAATAAAAGAAAAAAAACAAGAAATAAGTGTTGGTGAGCATGTAGAGAAATTAGAACTCTTGTGCACTGTTGATGGAAGTGTAAAATGTTGCAGCCACTATGAAAAACAATATGATGTTGCACTTATTTGTGTATCCCTCAAAAAAATTGAAAAGAGAGTCTTAAACAGATAATTGTACATTCATGTTCATATGAGCATTATTTATAATAGCCAGATGGTAGGAAAAAAACTACTGTTCATCAATGAGTGAATGGATAAAGAAAATGTGGTGCATACATACAATAGAACATGATTTAGCCTTAAAAAGGAAGGAAATTCTAACCCATGCTACCATATGAACCTTAAAAATATTATGCTAAGTGAAATAAGCCAGTCACAAAGGATAAATATTTTAAGATTCTACATATATGAGGTATGTAGAGTAGTGACATTCATAGAGACACAAAGTCAAATGGTGGTTTCCAGGGGCTCGGGGGAGAGGAAATGGGAATTACTATGTAATGGATATAGAGTTTCAGTTTTGCAAGATGCAAGAGTTCTGGAGATGGATAGTGATGATGGCTGCAGAATAATATAGGTGTATTAATGGCATGGAACTATGCACTTAAATATAGTTAAAATGGCAAATGTTATATTATTTATATTTTATCACAATAAAAATATTGAAAAGATAATCAGGCAAGAGAGATGAACAGAAGAACATGTAGATCACAAAACAGGAAATGTAAAAAGCAAGAGGACATGGGGAAGGATGCTCAACCTTAATGGTAACCAAAGAAATGAAAATCTTAAAATAGTATTGTGGTACCATCTTTTAGTCTAATAGGATGATAAATGTTATTTGTGTAACATGCAAAGTTTGGCATATAATTATATTCAAAACATATTTCATTTCTCTGCTTCTTCCTCCCCTACCCCTGGAACAGAGATGAGATAGATCTTTATTTAATATTTTTATTCCAATGTTTCACAGAAGGTAGATTGTAAACCACTCCTAGGACTCTATTTTAGTATACAAGTTTAATTTTTTTTTAAGTAAAACCTTTTCTTCTGGCCCAATTTGGGTTCCAGTCTAAGGATATCAAACGCAATTCTGAGATGCTTATTGTATCAAAAAAGGGTTTGGTTTGCCTGCAAAGATTCATTAGATAATTTCCACCATTATATCCCAGAGTTTATAGTACTAGGAATAGGTGAGTCGGTACTCTGTCTATATCCTAAAACTGATACAGCTTGAGTATCCCTAGTCCAAACATTTAAAATCAGAAATGCTCCAAAATCCAAAACTTTTGAGTGCCAACATGATGCCACAAGTAGAAAATTTCACACTTGACCTCATGTGACAGGGTGCAGTCAAAAACACAGTCAAGGCCCGGCGCGGTGGCTCACGCCTGTAATCCCAGCACTTTGGGAGGCCAAGGCATGTGGATCATGACATCAAGAGATCGAGACCATCCTGGTCAACATGGTGAAACCCCCATCTCTACTAAAAATACAAAAAATTAGCTGGGCATGGTGGCGCATGCCTGTAATCCCAGCTACTCAGGAGGCTGAGGCGGGAGAATTGCCTGAACCCAGGCGGCGGAGGTTGTGGTGAGCCGAGATCACGCCATTGCACTCCAGCCTGGGAAACAAGAGCGAAACTCCATCTCAAAAAAAAAACACAGTCAAAACTTTGTTTCATGAACCAAATTATGTAAATATTGTATAAAATTACCTTTAGTCTGTGTATACAAGGTGTATATGAAACACAAATGAATTTCATGTTTAGACTTGGTTCGTATTCCCCAAGATACCTCATTATACATATGCAAATATTCCAAATTCCAAAGAAATCTGAAGTCCAAAGCACTTCTGGTGCCAAGCATTTGGGATGAGGAATACTCAACATGTATTCTTACAATATAGCAGATCCCCTTCACATTCCTATTTCTAAAAAGCCATGTGACCACACACCTACTTTATTATCCCTTTATTATCTCATCGTTGTCATGGGCCATTACTATTTGTGGCAATTTACTGAAGGCAATTAGAGTCAATCTTGTTGATAGTAATGAAATGTGGCTAACAATACATCCATTATTAATTGGTCAAACACTATGAGCCAGTCATTCTGTTAAGCACGTTTCTATTATTTCACTTAATCCTCACATCCTTCTGAGACAAGTTATATAACCATCCTTTCAAAGGTGAGAAACAGAGGCTCAGAGTTTTAATAACTCACTTCGAATCACACACTTGTTGGTAGAGTTAGAATTCAAATCCAAGTCTGTCTAACTGCAAATCTCTGGTCTCCCATTACACTGAATCAGGAATATTAATTATATTTATTTCATAAGGAGGTTTATCAGAATTAAAATGTAAACATGACTTTGTAGAAACAGCTTGTTAATAATCATAGTTCCTAAAATTTCATATTAATTCAGGAGCATTTTTTATAGTCAAAGTTATGTAGGTCCTGCAAACAAGCTGTTGTACATTCAGAATAGAATGCTTCCTATTTCATGTCAGAAGTGAAGATTTGCTTCCTGATAAGATGTCCTATTTGGAGACTGTCTATTTTTTATTGTGATTCAGGTGCAAATAACAGGAAAACATATTTTTTTCCTATCTTGGCAAAAGAGGTATTTCTAAAAAAGAATACTCAATGTAATGATTTAAATTGCTTTTTGTTTTGTTAATGTGAATTGGCAAAAAGCAAATTTTAGCACAAGATTCAAAGAAGTAACAATGGTCTACTGACTAAAATTCCAGCCAGGGAATTTCCCAAGACTCTAAGCCATGAGGTGGGCCCTCAGAGACACTGACTGCTCTTCCCTGTCCAAGAAAATGAAAAAATGCAGAACTGAAGAGTATTGAAGAGACAGCCAGGCTTTTTTTTTTTTTTTTTTGAGATGGAATCTTGCACTGTCACCCAGGCTATAGTGCAGTGGTGGGATCTCGGCTCACTGCAATCTCCGCCTCCTGGGGTCAAGCCATTCTCCTGCCTCTGCCTCTCGAGTAGCTGGAGTCCCACTACAGACATGCACCACCACACCCAGCTAATTTTTTTTTGTATCTTTAGTAGAGATGGGGTTTCACCATGTTGGCCAGGATGGTCTTGATCTCCTGACCTCACGATCCACCTGCTTCAGCCTCCCAAAGTGCTGGGATTATAGACGTGAGCCACCAGGCCCAACCCAGTCAGGCATATTTCAACTCAAAATGAACTACTTTTCAAGGCCTTATATCCATGTATTTTAAAAAAAAAAGTCTAGCATCAAAAGAGAAACAAAAAACCAAACTTGTCTTTGTAACCCTTAGACCACTCAATAAACGGTCATTTATATGTAATATAGCTTTTAAGTGGTGCTGAAATGTAAAGACAATATTTTTTTAAATATCCTTTTTTTTAAGAGAAATTCAGTTCTTAATTCTTAAGGTCAAAATGTTTTCAAAGATTTTTCAAAAGGAGTGTAAAAATTGGCAACATAAATTTGAATGGGAAAGACGATCATTCTCTCTCTCTCTCTCTCTCTCTCTCTCTCTCTCTCTCATTTCACTCCATCTGTTATAAACTACATGCTGTTTCTTGTGTTTTCAGAGCACATACATGTTTTAACCGTCTGGATCTGCCCCCCTACCCATCCTTTTCCATGCTTTATGAAAAACTGTTGACAGCAGTTGAAGAGACCAGTACTTTTGGACTTGAGTGACCTGGAAGCAGAATTCCCATCTCTGGATAGGCAGTTTCAGAAGCTGCCTTTTAGAAGAATGACTGAACATTGGAAGTTTCAAGAGGATGCTTTCTTTAGGATAAAGCTGCGTGCTGTTATTTTCCAGGAACAAGTGCTCTGTCACATTTGGGGACTGGAAATGAGTCCTCTTGGAAGGATTTGGGTGAGCTTGATGCCCAGGGAACAACCCAGCCGTCTTTCAATCAACAGTTCTTGCCTGCCAAACTTTTTCCATTTGTCATGTTCCAAGACAAAGGTGAACCCGTACGTGATCAGCTCCATGGTAATTTTTAGGGACTCAGGAGAATCTAGAAACTTTCAAACGTGGTTCAAGCCAAACTGGCAGCACTTGGCCCAATCTCCAAATTAGTGCAAGTGAAATAATATAATAAAAGTAAATATATTTCCTGAAAGTACATTCATTTAAGCCCTAAGTTATAACAGAATATTCATTTCTTGCATATGAGTGCCTGCATGGTGTGCACCATAGGTTTCCGCTTCCATGGGACATGAGTGAAAACGAAACCAAGTCAATATGAGGTAACTTTACAGATTTGCAATAAGATGGTCTCTGACAATGTATATGCAAGTGGTATGTGTGTAATTATGGCTAAAGACAAACCATTATTCAATGAATTACTAATGACAGATTTTATGCTTTATAATGCATGAAAACAATTTTAAAATAACTAGCAGTTAATCACAGCATATCAGGAAAAAGTACACAGTGAGTTCTGTTTATTTTTTTTGTAGGTTCATTCTGTTTATGTTCTTTAGGATGTATATAAGAACCTACCTATCATAAGTATGCATCACTCGTTCCATTTTCATGTTCCATGCATACTCGGGCATCATGCTAACATGTATCCGTTTAAGCACTCTCAAGGAAACAAAAGGGCCTTTTATTTTTATAAAGGTAAAAAAAATCCCCCAAATATTTTGCACTGAATGTACCAAAGTTGAAGGGACATTACAATATGACTAACAGCAACTCCATCACTTGAGAAGTGTAATAGAAAATAGCTTCTAAATCAAACTTCCTTCACAGTGCCGTGTCTACCACTACAAGGACTGTGCATCTAAGTAATAATTTTTTAAGATTCACTTTATGTGATAGTATGATATGCATTTATTTAAAATGCATTAGACTCTCTTCCATCCATCAAATACTTTACAGGATGGCATTTAATACAGATATTTCGTATTTCCCCCACTGCTTTTTATTTGTACAGCATCATTCAACACTAAGCTCAGTTAAGGAGCCATCAGCAACACTGAAGAGATCAGTAATAAGAATTCCATTTTCCCTCATCAGTGAAGACATCACAAATTGAAACTCAGAACTATATTTCTAAGCCTGCATTTTCACTGATGTATAATTTTCTTATTAATATTAAGAAACAATTTTTCTATGGTATCTCCAAAACTGCATGACATCACTAGTCTTACTTCTGCTAATTTTATGAGAAGGTGTCCTTCATTTTAATTGCTTTTGGGGTTACTCCACATCTGTTTATTTCTTGACTAATCAGATTTTCAATAGAGTGAAGTAAAATTGGGGGTAATAAAAGCATTGGATTAAAACATGGTTTGCCAGCCTATGGGTTTACAGACATTGCCCAAACATTTCTTTGAGATCTATATTTATAAGCAGCCATGGAATTCCTATTTATGGGATGTTGGCAATCTTACACTTTATGCATAGTTTTCATAGGTGTTTTGTAAGAACTGATTGCTCTCCTGTGAGTTAAGCTATGTTTATTATTGGGACCCTCAAGAGGAATACCACTTATGTTATACTCCTGCACTAAAGGCTTGTACTGCACTGTGGGGAAATGTTCTGAAAAAAGGTTATAGAAATCTGGAAATAAGAAAGGATGAGCTATCTGTATACTATAATTGGAAGAGAAAAAAAGAAAAAATTTTGACTGGAAATGTTAGTTTGTACTTATTGATCATGAATACAAGTATATATTTAATTTTGCAAACTCTTTTTACTTGTTTGTATTCTTTTCATTATAAGGAAAAGCAATATAACACACTTTATGTAAAGTCACAAATTCGATGGTATATAAGATGTTTCAGTGCTGGCATTCTCTAAGCAACAGATAAAGGTTGCATCTTTTCAAACTTCAGTACATTCAAAGATCATGTTAGCATTCATTTTGGCTTGAAACATTTAGTTATGCTATTTCATATTATTAGGTAAAAGAAATTTGAAATAAAATGTCTCTCCTTAATTATTTCTAACAAATACATTTATTTAAGGCATCCAACTTTTTCCCAAATAACAGTTCACTTTAATGTGTGAAGACATTCTTAATTAGTATAATCACCTAGTTGATACTGTTCTCAGATTGGGAATTATCAAAGATGTACTTAGCATATCAGAACACCATGCTAGCTCATCGATTATTCTTTCTTAGTAAAACAAAACAGCCAATAATAACTATATAGAATATTAAATAATATTTCCACAGAATAAATTAGACTTTCCTATACTCTACAATTAGAAATATCCATAAATATTTTCTTCTGGACTGTGAACCCAGATAACTAGGCTTTATGGTCTAAAGTGATGCCTTTTATACTATAGAAGACACTCTTGATACATCATATAGATATGCAGAGCATCTCTTAGATGAGAGAACAAGCACACCATTGGCATTCACTCTGTGCCAGTTTGATGTTTGTTTGACGATGGAGCTGCAAGAGTCTAAATCTGCCCGTGTAAAGCTCAGCATACAGTTTAGTAGAGTAGACCCCAAGGTTCAACAAAGTATTTAAAATAAAATTTGGTAAGTTCTATACTCAAGGAATGAAGAGAGAAAAGAAAGAACAGCAATCTGTGAGATTCAATAATGGCTTCATATATAGATGTTAGTCTGACTAAAATAATGACATCAATGCTGTTTCTACTGGGAACTAATGGCAAGTAATGGTGTGTCAATAGTGGTCAAGTGTCGAAGCCAGGATGCCAAGTACACAACAAGAGTATAAAGTGTATAGGGAGCTGAACTGTGAAGGAGCAACTCGAGGATTTTCAAATGATCAAAGAAATGCCAAAATTAAGTCAGGTCATTTCCCTGTTTTCCATCATCTATTCTACAGTGCACCACTGGTTTTCAGTGTAAAAAATCCTAATCCCTGAGCCCAAACCACTTCTGGGGTCAAAACATTTTTCTTGTGCACATAATGAATGGATCTTGGTAAAAGAAGTATGGTCACAATTTTCTAGCATATAAAAAGGAAAATCTGTTTTACCTGCACAGCAATCAAAAATGGCAAAAATGCATTCAAGTGTCTGACAGTAATGGTAGAATATGGTTGCATCGTGTTGTATAGTTTCAAAGTGCTTTCAGGTACATCATCCATGTTGCTCCTCACACATTTTGTAGGGTACAAGTATCATGTTAACTGGGTTGAGGCTGATTTTCATGGATGGCCTGTGGCATCAGTTTCATTACTTCATAGTCACAATTCTGTGTTTCATCTTGAGAAATGCAGAGGCTAATATTTGTACCAATATATTCCACTTTCAGTGAGGTTTCCAAGATGCTTCCTCCAAACTCTCACTTTCTTAAACAGACACATTTAAAATGCGACACCTTCTGAAAAGTCCATGAAGAAATTAGTACATTCATGGAAAAAATTTTCCCATAGACCTATTTGCACTTCATGACTTGTCATAAGAAATCTAAAAAACAGAAGGCAAAATTTGATTGCTTTTGATGGATTTTTACAGAATAGTCATTTAATTTTCTCAAAGGTTATTTGGAAACAAGATAATGGAAAACACTAACCAGAAGCCTTATTTTATTTTTTAATGTTTAATAGGGATGGATTAGTAAGCCCTGATAGCTGAGTTCCAGTGATATCCAAGAAGGAACCACTGCATCTTCTCATTTTCTCCCATCCTCCTCCCATTCATCTAATGACTTTTTCCTATCTTTCTACACAAATTTTATTTATGATTTGACCACCTCTAACAAGACAAATACCTTATAATGAATATGGGAGTCTGTTCAATTGTACCTTATTCAGGAAACTCCATAATTATGTGAAATGATGCAATGTCATTATTAAGAGATATCTGTAACCCTGTGTAATAAAAGCATGCATAGGAAGAATGTGGTCTAATCTCCAAACTGAGTCAGAGTTTCAGGACCTTTTGCATTTTTTTTTTGAGACAGTCTGGCTCTGTCACCCCAACCTCCACCTCCCAGGCTCAAGTGATCCTCCCACCTCAGCCTCCTGATTAACTGGGACTACAGGTGTACAGTACCACACCCAGCTAATTTTTGTATTTTTTAGAGAGACAAGGTCTTAGAATGTTGCCGAGGCTGGTCTCAAACTCCTGAGCTCAAGTGATCCACCTGCCTTGGCCTCCCAAAGTGCTAGGAGTAATTGTAGGTGTGAGCCACAGTGCCTGGGAGGCATTTTTTTGTTTGCTTTTGTTTTTTGTTTGTTTGTGATAGGTTTGGCTGTCACCCATGCTGGAGTACAGCAGTGCGATCTTGGCTCACTTTAACCTTCACCTCCCAGGCTTCACCCAGTCTCCCACCAGCTGGGACTACAAGCATGCACCACCATGCCCCCCAGTCAATTTTTTTGTATTTTTTGTAGAGACAGGATTTTGCCACGTTGCCCAGACTGGTCTCGAACTCCTGAGCTCAAGCAATCCTCCCACCGTGGCCTCCCAAAGTGCAGACATGAGGGATTACATATGTGAGCCAGTGGGGCTTGCTCTCTTTAATCTGCTTTCTGATTTAGTAGGTGAGGGACCTTATCTACTCTGGACCTTAGACATTTATTTCCATCTTACTGCCATAAGTTTAAATTAATGAGAATGTCACTTTTAGATTCTAATTTTGCAAAACTTAGTTCTTTCCTGTTCATTCGTGTTTTCCAAATTAATTTGTTTGTCTAGCATGAATACAAAGGAAAGACATTAAAACTTTCTGAATTGTGGCCCAAGGCCAGCTACTGCCCACTGAAAGGGTGATGGAAATGAAATAGAGAAAAGAGGAGCCCAGCAGTTGTGCCTCCCTCAAGAATGTAATGCTAATTATTGACCAACTGTCAAGATTCAGAGTGGTAACGGCATTTCAAGGAGCTGGCACGAAGGATGAGAATGTGTGTGCTGGCCTTATCATAGCCATCTGGGCCAGAAGGAGCGAAAGGATGGTTAGGACAGCAGTGTAGCTGAGGGAAAGTTAAAACAATGGTGATCTTAGGGCATGCTGGTGCAGGGTAGGAACCTACTTCGATTTGGTTTCTGACTGAGAAGAAGAAAGCTATGCTGCCTAATGAAGGCACAGCTTGATCTATTTGATAAATACCCTCATTTTATAACTTCAGTAATTTAACATTTTCTGCATTGCAAAATGGAATTCAGTCCCAAAGTATTAAAGCTAGCCATACCTTAATCAGGAGACTCAACAATTAAGCCTGAAATTATGTTGTGGACTTTTTTCATTTAAGAATTAGTGTTATTATTATTGAACATGTATGAAATCAAAGGGTGCTTTCATTTCATTAAACTTCATTTGTATTTTAGCAGACATTCCTTGACATTAGAATAGCGTTTGAGACATTTTCATGATTTTTGTTAATCTGGAAAGCAAAATCCTAAGAGTGAGGTTGCAAATGCAGACTGAATCAGTGTTTCCAATTCAGGAAATTAATCAAGACCAAAAATACATTGACTTAGATTTTATCTGCAAAGTCATTTATTTGGCTTTCATAATTGAACAGCTCAGCAAAATAAGATGGCCCTGGTCCTGATTGTATGGTTTCTGGGGAACACAGGAGAATTAAATGTATGTATGTAATTTTTATGTCTAGTGCCCTTCGGCAGGTGATACCTTTCTATCTGACTTTTAAGATATTACAAGCTGAGGAGTGTGGATAGCTGTGTTGTGTGATTCAGACTGAATCAGGTATTACTGATGCAGATGTGGAACCATCAGTAAACTTCTGGTTACTATCACCTTCTGTAAGAAAGAATGGCTGATGTTCCAGAAATACTTTGGAAGGATTGACCAGGAATGAACATAGAATGGGCTGATCTTTTAGGACCCTAATGCTCTAAAAGATGTAATTACAATCTATTTTTCTCTATATGATAGCATAGGTAAAGTTTGGGGCTATTAATATGTTAGAAAGTGCTTACAATTACACATTTTTATAATAGGGATGCAGGCATTCCAAAATAAATGAATAAAAATACATGCATCTCTCTCGCCTCTTACTGAAAGTATTAACCTAATTTTATAATAATTATTACTTTTTAATATTAAGGCTCTGTAAAAAAATTATTTCTAAGATTTCAGTAAAACACAGGTGGTGTATTTTTTTAAGCTTTTCATTTCTCTTCACCAACCTCAGTCATTATGTTCACTATTCGGTGTGTCACAGTTAATGGTGGTATTTCAATTTTGCATTGATTTAAGCTTCGTATTTATTTAATGTGACTTTTAATGGAGAATAATAATGGGAGAGACTTGCTATTAGCATTAAGGTTATATGGCTCTCAATTCACTTTATACGTAATTTTTTTTTTCAAAGTAAATAATGCAGACTGTTGACATCCTAGAAATGGTTTCTGAGTGGTATTATATGGGGCCTAGGACTCTGAACTGGGACTAGTTGTTTATTTTCTGGGAAGTCTGTATTCTTATTCTCAACTGAACCCCTGACTCTTTTGTTGTATTTTTTATGATTCTGAAATGCTTTGAGGGAAAGATATTTTAATGTGTACAATTTGTTTTATTTTCATACTGATCTCTATTTTTGTTTAAAACCATGTTGCATCATGAAATCACTTAATCCAAAATAAATCTTCTTTAAGAAAATCGATTATGACTTTCCTGTAATACTTTTGGGGACAGAAAACTCAGAAGGGAGGAGAATAAAAGTAGAAATAAAGATTTCAGGCATTAGTATGCAGCTCTAGAAATATGGGAGGTTCTATTTTCATAGTTTCTATAACATTTTGTTTATTTTTATTTATTAATAAAATATTTGTGTATTTTGTTTGGAATCTGCTTTGTTTATCCCTACAAGAATATTTTACTATTTGATGGGCAGTTAATGTTAAAGGAATGAATTATAACACAAATCATAATTTCTTAAGAAACTCACATAATTTCTTAAGAAACTATTTGTTAAGCCATCTTAATTGAATGTTTAATTCATAAACACATATGCACACCACTACCACCACCACCACTAACACACACATCAATTTAATCTAGGTCACATGTTTGTACGCCTACAGGGACGAGGTAGGTATTTAACGAGTGAAATTGTCTAAGTGGAAGCAATACAGAGTGGTAGGGCTTACCTAAAGGGGCATTCTAATATTTTGCTCCAGCAGCTAGCCACATGAAATTCCAGTCTAGTGTTAAAAGATCTGGTATATCAAGGGAAACCCAGAAACTCAAATTTTTGTGTGATATTTCCAGATATTTTTAATACTAGGTGAATCAAACCAAATATATCTACAGATTGATTTGCCTTGCAGCTCACCAGTTTAGAACACTTGTTTTAATGGATAACATTATCTTTTATATCTGGTTGACTAGTGGTATAAATCGACCACTTACATAAAATGTTTCTAAAACATGGCAGTTAATAAAAAGACGAGGAAGGGAGAAAGGCATATACACACACACACACACACACACACACACACACACACACTGTGAGGGCAGTCACTAAGGGTTGCTCTTAAAATGATCTATATTTACCAACTCATGTTAATTCATATGAATTAACTCGTGAAAACCAGCCTGTGTTAATTCATATGAGTTAAGAGGAGCCCTGTCAAGATTTTATGGAATAGATGTGTCATTAAACTTTTTATTCCACATTTTAGACTAGAAATGTACTTCATATATCACATGAGAGCATTTAAAGCAGAAGATTCATCTGCTATCACTGACTGGGGAAGAGCAAGATACTGATTCACAGCACTGACTTCCTGGTTTTTGTGTCTTGATATCCCTCTATACCCTTTGACCTTAGTGTGTTTTTCGAATGATAAATATATCTGCCTTCATGATTTCTTTTAATGTAAACCTGAACCCCATTTAATTAGTGAGTGTTTAGTAGTAAATAATAATGAATAATTCCTATTATCCATCATGCCAGGAAGTCTTTCATACTGTTCTTTATTTCATACTTAAACCATTGTTCTTTATTTCATACTTAAAAACATTGTTTTAAGCTTGAAGTATGAAGTTGAAGTCTCTTCATACCTTTCTCCTCCCTTCCTTGCTCAAAAATGTTTACCCATTAATGAGTTTTTTTCCCTTCTAAATAGATAGCTCATTTGTCAACCAAAGTAAACTTTGGAATTATAAGAATAAAAAAAAAATAACGGTGGCTCACACCTGTAATCTCAGCACTTTGGGAGGCCAAGGCAGGTGGATCATGAGGTCAAGAGATCGAGACCATCTTGGTCAACATGGTGAAACCCCATCTCTACTAAAAATACAAAAAAAAAAAAAATTAGCTGGGCGTGGTGGCGCGTGCCTGTAATCCCAGCTACTCAGGAGGCTGAGGCAGGAGAATTGCCTGAACCCAGGAGGCGGAGGTTGTGGTGAGCCGAGATCACGCCATTGCACTCCTGCCTGGGTAACAAGCGAAACTCCGTCTCAAAAAAAAAAAAAGGAATATCTTAGTAAGATATGTTTA
>CAUYOR010114045.1:0-17829 GCA_963573925.1 Callimico goeldii
CCCAGCTACTCGGGAGGCTGAGGCAGGAGAATTGCCTGAACCCAGGAGGCGGAGGTTGTGGTGAGCCGAGATTGCGCCATTGCACTCCAGCCTGGGTAACAAGAGCGAAACTCCGTCTCAAAAAAAAAAAAAAAAAAAAAAGTTGAAAACTGGAAATATTTTGGTTGCAATAAACACTTGAAAGTTCTTACACTAAATAGAAGAATAAATTTGTAAGTAAGGCTGAGCTCAGAAGGAGTTAAGTAAAATTGATCAGCGTTCATAGGGTGATCCAATGTTGCAAATGCAGCAGTTGCTTCAAAGGATGAGAATAAAACACAACAGACTGGATAAAGATAAAGGTCCTTGCTGAATCATGAAAATTTTCAGAAACTTTAAATGCACATCTAAGAAATGTCCAAGGTAAAAAAAAAAAAAAAAAAAAGCTGGTCGCAGTTGCTCACACCTGTAATCCCAGCACTTTGGGAGGCCAAGGCAGGCGGATCATGAGATGAGGAGTTCGAGACCAGCCTGGCCAAGATGGTGAAAACCCCGGGCATTTTGGCATGTGCCTGTAGTCCCAGCTACTTGGGAGGCTGAGGCAGAATAATAGCCTGAACCCAGGAGGTAGAGGTTGCAGTGAGCCAAGATCACGCCACTGTACTCCAGCCTGGGTGACAGAGTGAGATTCCATCTCAAAAAAAAAAAAAAAAAAAGGCGCCAAAACCCAATTCTTTGGAGACTTTTGTATTTAGATACAGTAAGGTGAAAACAGGATTCTTCAAAATCTACTGGCCTATAAACCTTACGTTCTAATGTGCACATAAATTCAAAGTCAACAGGAAGTACATGAGGAGTGGTGAAAATTAGAGTGTGTTAAGTTAAAGAACCAAAGGAGGAGGAAGGTAAAAGTATAAATAAGAAAATAGTCAAAAAGCAAAAGAAAGAAACCATAGGACTTAATGACTATTTGGTGGAAGTAGGGGAGAGACAAAAGGGAAGAAAGAATCAAAGACAACTGTTTTCAAATTCAAGGGTGGATCCTGACAGAAGAGCAGTAAGATGAATCATTAGGAGGAGGCTGCTCTGTGATACTGTACATTTTTGTGTACATGTGGTGGGAATGGAGGTCAAAATAGGACGCTAAATTTGGATTTTATGCAATTAAGAACAATGATGAAATTTCCCAACTTGTAATAATGATTAGGCAGATGAATATATGGAACTGGATCTCTGGAGAGGCTTTGTTTTTAGAGTTATGATAGAAATTTTGCAGTGTTCTGAAAGGTTAAAATCACAGAGACACAGGAGTTACCTCAATTTACAAATAATACCATCTCCAAAGATGAGGACACAAGGTTGACCAAGTCTGGCATTCATAGGGCCAAGGAAGGAAAATAAATCAGAAGAACAATCAAGAGAACAAGCAAAAGACTAGGAACACACAGTGACAAACCACCCCAACAAGTGAAAAAGTGTTAAAAAAGGAATCAGAAGTATAAAATTAACATAACTAAGGCAGAGAACTGAAAAATTTACTACTGCATTCAACAACTAGGCAGTTGGAAATGATCTTTAAGGTATTTTTCGTTTTTGAGGTTTTGTTTTTTTTGGGGGGGAGGGAGAATAGGGGAAAGCAGGAGCTAGGGTAAGGAGACTGATGAAAGCAGATAGCAATGTGTAAAATACTCTAAAATCTAGAGTAGTAGATTTCAATTGTTTATTTTTTTCATGGCAATCCACAGTAAAACTAATGACCCAGTACGCATATATATGAATAAGTTCACAAAATACTTTCCTTACTCTTTATAGTGTAACTATCTTCTCTTCAATGTATTTTATCACAATTAAACAAACACGAAAACAGCTGGTCATAACAAAGTTTAACATAAGGTTTTAAAACCCACGGTGGGTGGAGGAGCATGCAGGAGCATGCGTTCCAGGGGAACAAGACATAAGCATGTTTAAGACAAGAGAAAGGATTTTATGAGACATTCTAATTCTAATCAGTATTACATGCTTTGTGAAAGCTCAAATAAGTTTACATGGGTAGGAGGATAACCCAATCTGATAAAAATAAGAAATCATTAGAGATAAAACAATAAACCTGAGGAAGCAAAGCAAATGAACTACAGGTTACCTCCTTTGCTGAAGTGAAAATGAGTGGCTAATTACGGCTGTCAGGATATGAAATGTCTCTAAGTCCTCTTAAGGTTTCTTTATCTGTTTAGAACATAACCTTTATCTGCTATTCTTACAGTTTTCAGTTTTCCATGTTAACTGACTACTCTGTATTTTGTTTAGTAAACAATTTCCTAGATTGACATTTCACAATACATTGCCCAACTCCTGCCCATAACAACACAAAAGATTATTCTAATTTTATGACATTTCATGACCCTGGGAAAGGTGAATTACCAGATAATGTAACATTCTAGAGAAAATAAACAGATCTACACAATCTTTCAGTCCAAACTATCACAACAAAATCAGTTTTCATTAAAAAGTCAACATCAGTTGGTAGTTTTTCAAGATTCCTTACACAATGCATATGTACCAAGTAAGCGTCTGCTAATCAATAAGGATTTAGTTGAATTGTAGTACACCCATTAAGAGTGGGTAGATCTTTCTGCAAGTGTACAAACAGGAAAGATGACCAAAGTATTAAATTAAAAAAGTCAGTTGTGTATTTTTATTACTATTAATTTAAAAATAGTTAATTCGCTCCCTATATCCTACACTTTTTGCAGTGTCTCTGCCAGATAGAATTCTGGCATATAGTATACGCCCAGAAAAGTCTGTCCAGAATAAACGAATGACTGATTATATCTTTTACAATGAATACATACTGGAAACACAATTTACACTCTAAATAAAAACGTGTATTTTTAATGATGTTCTCCCCACAATGAGTTTTCGGACGTTGCAGGTAGCAGAGAATATATCTTAATTCCAAACTCGGATCTTGTCTTTCTGTAGGCTTCCTCCCTCCCACTCAACAACCTTCTTCTAGTTCTACCACATTTTACTTTATTTCTCTTTGCCCGGAGAATCTCAGAAACACATTTTGTTTCATGACTATTTTCTTTTATCATAGAATTTTAATTATTTCCTGCTTTCTTGGACATTCTCAAATATCCTGCTTCTAGTTCTCAGTTCCTGGCAAGAGACCCTAAACCACGATGTCCACCACATTTATCTTATCAGCTTTCTAATTATCTGCAACTACTTCAAACTGTCTCCTCATTCTCCGTAACAGGCCAATACCACCTTTCTGTTTGCCCTCAGCATTTCACACACAGTATTTCAAAAAACAAAAGCCCTAAGAAGAAAAGGTCCTCAGTTGGTTATCACCAAACCTAAACACACCTGTATCAGAATTTATCCTTTTTTCTTTCCTCAACCTGAGCTCTGCAGTCCAATTCCTTTCATGTCCTCAGGACCATCTCCTTCACTGAGATTTATCTTGCTTTCCTAAATTTCTAACCTTTCCAGTAGACTTTAGGCAGCTGACCGATATTTTCTGGTTTGCTTCTTTTAGTAATGTGGTGGAAAATGAAGCCTTGCTTGCTATAAACCATTAAGATTTGGGGGCTGGTTATTATTGCAGCATAATTTGGCCCACTCTGATTTCCTTTTCACTGGGTGCTTCCCATCAGGACATGAACATGGTCAAATTTCTTCACCTTAGAAACAACAACAACAAAAAACCCCTCTCCTGAATTCTCCTACCCCCAACAACTACTGCCCTATTTTTCTTCCTCCTCTTCACAGCAAAACTGCTTGAAAATATTCCATTTCTTAATTTCTATTTCACTTGCCACCCTACTGCAATCTGGCTTTTACTTCCACAATGCCACAAAAAGGGCTTCCATTAAGATCATCCATGACCTTGTTGATAAATCCAATAGACATTCTCAGCTCTTAAGCCATTTGTGCATGCTTGCCATTATCAATTACTTCCTCTTGAGATACTCTTCTCTCCTTCAAACTCTACTCTTAGATTTCAAAACAACACGCACCTTATTTTTCTCTTCTCTAGCTGATCTTTCCTAGATTCTTTTGCAACCTTCTTTTCCTCAGTCTGTCCCTTAAAATTTCATTTTCTGTATTGACAGCCTGAGTAATCTACAGACCAGCAACACTGGCATCATCTGGGATCCTGTAAGAAAAACTGAATCTCTGGTCCCACCAGTGCCCTACATTTTAACAAGATGCCAGGTGATTCATACGTACATTAAAGTCTGAGAAGCAATGGTCTACAGAATTCAGGCTGGGCCCACTCCGCTTCTCATGGTTCACTCCCACACTCCAACTACTATCCATGAGCCCATTAACTGTCAAACTTATTTCCAGTCTAGATTTCTAGGCATCAGATTTACACAGCCCTCTCCCGCCTGCAAATCCTCATTTGTATGCCCTATAACAGTATCAAATTCATAGTGTCCATGGCTGAGCCTATCATTTTCCTCCAACAAGCCTGATCCTTATATATAGGCATAAAAGAGTCATCATGAACACTGTACTCGTCCTTTCAGATAAAATAAATCACAAAATCATTTTAGTCTACCTCCTAAATCACTTTATCCACTTCCATTTCCACTGCCAATCTGCCAATTCCTGTCATTTCTCACCTTAGTTACTGCAAGGGTTACTTATTGGTCTCCGTGAACCAGGATTGCCTCTCTTCAATCCATTCCTTTTACTGCTACCAGAGTGAATTTAAACATTTAAAATCCAGTCATTTCATTTTTTGTTTAAAATGTTTTAATGGCTTGCTACAGTATTTAGACAGAGTCAATATATCTCAAGGCCCTGCTTATTTTTCTAGCTCAGAGATTTTCAGATTGCTGTTTCTGAAATTATATTAAAGGATCATGACCAGGATTAATAAAAAGAGAGCAGATAAGTTAGAAAACAAACAAAAAACCTTAAAGCAATGCGCAGGAAATTAAATACTATTTTACGAAAGTTTTTGTCTAGTTATACGTGTGTGTACTGGGTTGTACATTCAAATATATTCATTTATTTTTGTGCAAAGAGGCCAACAAGTTTGAAATTGACTGCCTAACTTCATATCACTACACTCTACATCCATGTTCTGACCTTTTTCAGTTTCTTGAACTGAACATATGCTTCCTTGATCTCTACGTTGTGGCACATGCTACTGCCTCTGCCTGGAATCTTTTGCCAAAATCCAAAACTTCAAACACACATATGTTCATTCACTTTGCTATCTTTCAAGTTTCAGCTTAAGGGTTACTGCCCTGAAAAATCTTCTAAATGCCTTGATCTGAGTTAGGTGATAGCCCATATTCTCTAGCCCATGTCTCTAATAGAAGACAATGATATTGTCTTGCTCCTAACACAACACAATCTCTGTAGAACCTATATCTATTTTATTTATTAATACAGTGCTTAAGATACTGTTACAAAAATAAAGTCCTCAATAAATATTTGTTGAAAGAACATTTGTTCAATATTGCATCATTACAATGCATTCATTTTTGCCCAGGTGCCATGGCTCATGCCTGTAATCCCAGCACTTTGTGAGGCTGGGGCTTGTGGATCACCTGAGGTCAGGAGCTCAAGACCAGCCTGGCCAACACGGCAAAACATTGTCTCTACTAAAAATACAAAAATTAGCCAGGTGTGATGGCATGCACCTGTAATCCCAGCTACTCGGGAAGCAGAGGCTGCAGTGAGCTGAGATCATGCCACTGAACTCCAGCCTGGGCAACAGAGTGAGACCCCACCTTAAAAAAAAGCATTCATTTTGAAAATACAGGACATGACTTGAAAAGTAAAAGCTAACGAAATTCTGACTGGGAAGCAGTTATATCAGGCTAAGGGTGGTCAAAGGAAGAGTTGGGATGAGCCCACTGAAAAACATTCATAAACAAGGTGGAAAGGTACATTTTAGATGAGAGAATGGTATGACACCGTAATAAAAAGTAAAAATAAAGTATGTTTACAAAAGCTGGAATTACACCAGCCTGGGGACATGGGCTCAGAGAAATGTGCATAGTGGTAAACTTGTTATGTTGAAGCCATTATTACCAAGATTTCCAGAAAACACATCAAGATGCAACTGAAATGTATTAGAATGAGACAGAAGTGACATGACTTCCAATCTCAAGTTGTGACTTAGGGAATGAAATTATCTATTTTTTCCTTTGAAAAGATCACCATGGTGGCTCACACCTGTAATCCCAGCACTTTGGGAGGCCGAGGCGGGTGGATCACGAGATCAACAGATCGAGACCATCCTGGTCAACATGGTGAAACCCCATCTCTACTAGAAATACAAAATATTAGCTGGGCACGGTGGCGAGTGCCTGTAGTCCCAGCTACTCAGGAGGCTGAGGCAGGAGAATTGTCTGAACCCAGGAGGCGGAGGTTGCGGTGAGCCGAGATCGCGCCATTGCACTCCAGCCTGGGTAACGAGACCGAAACTCCATCTCAAAAACAACAACAACAACAACAACAACAAACCCCAAAAAACTGTTTTCATAACAATACCGTGCTGCGTGGACACGTGCACTCCAGTGGTGCAAAAGCGAAAGGTTAGTATAGAACGGCTGGCGCCTTCGCATCAATCAAAGCTGACTCTCAAAGGTAATCGCGACCTTGTTCTTCTCCACTGCTGTGCCCTCGCAAGGAAAAAAAACGGGCAATATCGGTTAAGAATGTCTTTGATGAAATGATAATTGTATGGAACCTCAGCCCTGGAGCAGGAGTCTTGTTACCACCATGTGACCGAAGGGACAGGCGCAGAAAGCACGTCCGCCGCCGGGGGAGCTGCAGCGGTGCTGGCGCAAAAGCACGGGTGTGATTGTTCAAGGTGTGAAAAGTGAACTTGCCGCTTCTCTTTGAAACACTACTTTTAATCAAAAGAATGACTGACTTACAAACTCGGTTCTCTAGACCTGCATTTGGCAATTTCCTGAATATGGGGGAACTAGATGTCTGCTGCCATTGGCCAGAATGGAGCAACAAGAACTGAATTACCCTCCCACCTTAAAGAACTAAGAAAAAAAAAAAAGCCAGATAAAATATTGAAAATGACAGGCTCAGGACCGTGAACCCTGAGGAGGTACACAAACCAGGCATCCCAGCTTTCGCTCTGGAGAATGTGCAGGCTGCAGTGCAGTGGGGCAGAGTCCAAACAGAGCTGGGGCTCCCTGAATTGAGAAAACAGCGTTGAGAATTCAGGGAGGTCAAGGTGGCTAGAATTTCCACATCAGAGCGCTGGAGGAGGGAGAGCTGCCCAGGGTAGGAGAAAGATTGCTCTGGAAATCTACAGAGGAGAGCTCTAAGCACTGAGCTAAGCACTGAGCTAGGCCTAGAGGCCTGTGCAGAAATCACCGTTCCTTGTAATAGATGGAAGGCAGCAGTGCCTGTATGTAGATCAGGTTTGGAGGGATGCTTAGGGCGCCGTGACTCTCCATGGGTTTTTGTCTTTTGTACACAAAGCTGTCACCCTTCAGAGCCCAAATTAACCAACTGGGCTGTGACTCAGCAAAGGGAACTCGAGGGGAGAGAGCTCGTGGGTTAGGAGTTCTGTTTGCCAGCATCTTACGCTCTAAAGCAGTGCCATTGGCAGAAGCGTCCTGAGAACCACACCGGGCTGCCGTCTCCTGGAGCCCAGGGCTGGAGCAATGACACATATGCTGTACAGTCTCTTACTTTAAGTCCTGCAAGTGGCCTAGATACATCCTTCTATGTCATGGGTTTTTGTACAGTATATGGTATAATTTTTTAAATATTTTTTTTCAGAGGGCCCCCAGATTAATAAGTTTCAGGGTTCACAAAAATTGGATCCTCCTCTGGTGTGGAGGTTTCCCACACCTAGATCCCTGTTGTAACACAAGGAGTCCCACTAAGAAAGCATCCTTCATTCATCCGTGTCACACAGGTGCTGTGAGGGCTCGACACGTGCTAGCCCGGCCAGCTCTGGAATGCAGGGGTGAACACCACACCACAGCTGCAGCCCCAGCTGATGGGGACCAAGGGAGGGGAGGAGTCACCCACACAGCGACTCAACTGAACGGGTGATAGGTGTGTCGAGGGAGGGGTGGGGTCCCAGCTCCTAAAGAAGCAACCTTGAGCACAGCTGTGAACAGGGGCAGGGGCTGGCCAGGCAGAGGGCAGAGGGCGGCTGCCGGGGGCGCTGACTTCCAGGCAGAAGGGGAAAGTCGCTATGTACAGGGCTGGGACTCGATGGCCGTGGCACGGTTTCAGCCCAAATCATAGGCTCTTTTTATGATTCTTGGTAATTCTGCTTACATCAAAGTCCAAATTGCCTGCATCTGGACAGTGAATCTCTCCAGGCCAGTTACAGACACCGTTTCTGGAGCTCACCACTTCCTCTCTGCAACACCAGCCCTGCAGGCTTGGCCGGAGCTGGTCCTGATAGGAAAGCCAGAGCAGTGAGGGACAGGAGTGTGGGCTGATGGACGGACAGCTGCAGAAGTCATTGGTGGGACCATACCCCCAAAGGGGCATCAGGAATCTGGCCTTGCCAGGGAATGTTGGCACCCAGAGTACATTGCTCCTAAGCCTCTGCTAAGATATCTGACAGGTGTGAGGGTACTCGCCATGCCAGGTCAGAACTGCTCACAAAGCCATTTTTTAGGAGGAGGCAGCTGCCCACAAAACCTCCAGCAGCTTCCAGGGCCTGAAATGCCCACTGTGAGAGTTACGCCTTAAAGAGACATGTCCTGTGCTGTTCCGTTAGGCGAAAACACGGTTCTCTGGAATCAGCAGATGGAGGGACTGATGCGGGAGGAGGTGGTGAGATCCTGTACTTAGTGAACACCTGCCCGTCTTGTGCCAGGCATCATGGCAACTGGGCATTTGCAGCTACATCATCAGTGCAGTCCTCCTGTGCACCCTGGTGGTAGATAATCTTGTCTCAGATAAATCGAGGCCTCGTGGTTTGTGTTTTCGCTTTCATTCGCAAGGTGTTGCATTCAGAAGTTACAACAGACCTACATCTGAACATAACTGAAAAGCAATTAACATAGTGTCTTTCATCTGTTGAATAACATCTAAGGGGATTCTATATCCCTTGAGTATAGCAAAATGTTTAGAGTTCTGTGCCACCATGTAACTGCTCCCACTCCCCACATCAGAATAGTGCAGCTGCTCCAAGATCTGTCATTGCCCCTCTTGAAATGCCCCCCACACTCTCAGGGAACTTCTCTCCCCTCTCCCCTTTCCCTTTCTGGATAGCTCTTTGCTCTTCCCAGGGGCGATCTATGTAGCCTTCCCCATTCTGCTCAATCCTGCAGGCACAGTCCCCAACCGAGGAGGACCCAGAAGCTCTCATCAAAGGTCTCTGACCCCAGAGGTCCATGTTTGTTTTGTGAAGCCTTTGACGTTTGTGAGGAGGGAAAAGGAGGAGAAGGCCAGGGTCTTATAAAACCAGAGTCATCACAAGGCTGGTACGTCCAGCATCTGCTGGGGTCTGGCTCTTGTGCCCACTACAGACCTGCAGCCTGAGCGGCTGAGGGAAGGAAGGGGACAGAACCCTCCACCTGGGGAGGGGAGGCTGAGAGCCGCAGGGTCAGCCTTCTAGGTGTGCATCGAGGTGTGTAGGCCAACTGTAGTCTGCAGGCGACAAATGTCCCCACCTCTATGAGGCTCTGCTGAGAGACTCAAGGGCATCAGTCAAGATAAAAAAGGAGTCCTTGGGCAGAAAACTCAAGTAATTGATTCCTTCTCCACTGGGAATAAGAATAAACAACCTGTGACCTTCCATGACCTCCAGACAGCAAGAGAGGGGCAGCTGCCCTTTGGTGTGGACTCCCTCCCTTCCTGCTGTGCTTACCCTGCTTCCTCTCCCTCTTCCCCTCAATCTCAGAAACTTTTTTTTTTTTTTTTAATTGAGATGGCGTCATGCTCTGTTGCACAGGCTGGAGTGCAGTGGCATGATCTCAGTTCACTGCAACCTCCGCCTCCCAGATTCAAGTGATCCTCTTGACTCAGCCTCCCAAGTAGCTGGAATTACAGGCACCCACCACCACACCCGGCTAATATTTTGTATTTTTAGTAGAGATGGGGTTTCTTCATGTTGGCCAGGCTGGTCTTGAACTCCTGGCCTGAAGTGATCCACCCACTTCAGCCTCCCAAAGTGCTGGGATTACAGGTATGAGCCACCGTGCCCAGCCCCTTCCTTCCACTTTTTTTTCACTCTTATCACCAAGAGGACTGGGCTTTAAAAAAAAAAAGATTCATCTCATTGTCAACAACTGTGCATAAAACTTACCTGGGAAACTTTTATAAAAAGGATCTCCCCTCTTCCCAGATGAGTTAAATCAGAAACTCTGTGGGTAGGACTGGGGTATCAGCAATTTTAAAAAAGCTCCCTCCAGGAAATTCTAAGAGGCAACCAGGATTGAGAAACCAGAGACTCAGACTTTTGGAACTGGGAGGTATCTTAGGGTTTGCCAGGAGTCCCAGGCCCCTGAGGCACACGTACAGAGCTGGGATTATGCTCCTGCACTGGGTTTGGTGCCTTGCTCAGCGATGGAGGCCTCTGTGGCCTGGGCAGGAGCTGTAGGGCCTCTGAAGGTCAAGTTAATCTGGCAGCTTTACATCCCCACCCTATACTGTGCCCCCCCCCCACTGCCTTACCACCCCCACCACCTCTAGTATCCCACCTCTTTCTGAAGGCCAGAGGCACCCTCTGAGAAGTGAGCAGAGAGGCCCGAGGGTCTGGGCTTGCCCACCACAGCTCCAGCTTTTACAAAGAGCAATACTGCTGCTCTAAGCCAGGTTCCCAAACCTGGGGCATTTTTGGCAAGTTATTAATCCCTATTAAGCAAGCCATTAATCTCAATTAACTTGATTGCTTAATTAGGCAGTACAAAAAAAAAAAAAGCAAAAAATTGCTCATGGGGCACCAACAGGCTGTGTGGTCTTTGAGAACCGACAGGAGTCAAGTTTTGTTAGCCCTTTTGCCAAGACCTACGTGGAGCATAGCATTTCACATCAGTACACCAGGGATTGATGAAGGGGCTGTTCCAGTTACAGGGCTGTGTAGATGAGCAGTTTTCAAAGACTTGGGGAAAAAATAGATTCAAACTTCAAACCATACTAAACAGTCTATGATTTCTCTTTGCCACAAATTGCATTTCAGACTTGTGTCCTGTCATTAGTATGACACTGTGAAGGTTGATTGGAATCACTCAGCACTGTAACTGGTAATAACAGGTACTTAGTAAAAAGCTACTAAGTAAATACAAATGTTTCTAAGATTCTGAGCTGGGCTCTCAGTGAATTCACTTTGATTGCTTTATATTAATACATGGTTGGCCAGGCTCAGTGGCTCATGCCCCATCATCGTAGCGCTTTGGGAGGCCAAGGTAGGTGGATCACTTGAGCTCAGGACTCCAAGACCAGTCTAGGCAGCATGGAAAAACATTGTTTCTACAAAAAATACAAAAATTAGCTGGGTGTGGTAGCACACGCCTACTCAGGAGACTGAGGTGAGAGGGTCACTTGAGCCAGGAAGGTCGAGGCTGCAGTGGGCTGCGACTGGGCCACAGACTGAGACCTTGTCTCAACAACAACAACATATGTTAATTGTAGCAAATTTGAAAGTTGTGGGAAAACACAAGAAAGTCAAACGAAGATCACCACTGTGAACAATTTTGTGTTGGTGTTTGTAGTTCTGTTTTTTTCATGTACACATGCATAGATTTCAAAGATAAAATCTCTGCTATGCATAAGCGGAGCTGGGGGAGATGGCCTGCATGAGTTTCAGGCCCCCATGCTAGATTCTGTTGGGGGCCTGCCTGGATCCCCTGTACCCCCGGGGTACCAACCCCCAGCTGTTGTGAGTGTTGCACGCTGATGGCTCTCGGTTGTTTTCTTCTCTGGAGGCTTGCCCTTTACCAAATGGGAGCTGCCAACCCTGAAAATGCCTGGAGGTTATCCAGGGAGGGCAATGTCCTTCTCCCAGGGGCAGCTCACAGCTAATGACTGCCTGATGCCGAAGGAAAAATGTAGCTTTGTTGCCTCAGCTGACACTGGAACGGCTTTGCGGTGTCACTTATGTCCCAGAGCAACCTGTGGGTTGGGCTGATGTTGGATTTGAGCTGACGCCAGCTCTTTGCTTAGCTTCCTTTCTACCTCATCCTACTCCCTCGACTGCCTTACTGGTTTCTCTAGGGTCATGTCTATAGCAGCTGCTGGCTTAGCTCTGCTTCTGGAACACCTGACCTCTGGCAGCTCCTTTCAGCTCTAGCCCTTTCGGACCAAAGCGTGAGGCTTGCTCTTCAAAGCAGCCTCAGCATCACCTGGGATCCTGTTAGAAGTGCAGAATGTCCAGCCTTAAATCAGACCTATTGAGTCTGCATCTCCGTTTTAACAAGACCCCAGGGAGATTCATATGCACATTAAAGATTGACAGGACTATCCTAGAAAACGTGTTATAGGAGAAAGTGAGGCAGGGCAGGAGGGGAAGGTGGTTCTTCTTTGGCCTAATCTCCACTGGAGCCCAGAGAGGGTGAACGAAGAGGGAAGACTATGTTAGGAAATGTAAGGATTTGAGCTGTCACTGAAGGCAGGGTGAAGATCAGCTTTGCAGAAGAAACACATGAGGAGCTGACAAAAAATGAAGGATTCGTTCTAGGCAAGGAGGAGGAGCGGTTCCTGGATAGGGAGGGTTGGGTATGTCATTTGGGGGTTCTAATTCCTTACCTTCCACCAATTCGAGGGCGGGCCTGGGGTGAGTTTCTCAGCTCTCTGGGTTTTCTGTCCTTCCATATATTATGTAGGATTTAGACAAGTTGATTTCAAAAATGCCCTACAGATTATACCCTGTATAGGTCTAAGAGGAAAACAACAGCAAAAACGGCCCCTATAGCTACAGTCACAAACCTTAGGCAAAGATGATAGACACATCATTTGACAGAGGCAGTTCCTGGGATAATGGAACCCACAGCCCCAAATTTACTGCCTGTGCATAAATTCTATGTCATTGCATCAAATCTTTTTTTCAAAAAGAAAAAAAGGAAGGAAAGAAGAAAACAGGGAGGGAGAGAGGGAGGGAGGAAGGGGGGAAATAAGGAAGGAAGGAAGGTGTAAAAGTTTACCTAACTATCTTGTTTACTCATGTAGTACTAAAACTAACCTTTGAGCCAAATAGCTCTCTCAAGAAAAAGTCAACCAAAGATATTACCCTCTAATAGTATTTGCTTTAAGCATAAAAACCTGTCCTTTAATCTCTTCATTCTAGTAGTGTTAACCCAAGCCTTTGTCAATTAAACTTTACTAAATAAATGCAAGTCTCACTAGCTAGTAGAGGCCAGCAGTTACGACTGTCTACAGCACTCTCCGAAGAGTCTAAGCAGCCACAAACCCTCAAGCTAGCAAAGCAAAGTATCTGTGTGTCATTGTACTTTATCCATCTGTTGCCAAGTCAAGGTCTGCAGAACAGACCCCTGCAAGTAGAAACCCCAACAGGAAGGAAGGAAGGGAGGGAGGGAGGGAGGGAGGGAGGGAGGGCTGAAATCACAAAGTGGGTGCTCTCTGAGAAGCACATGCAGGGACCAAGGGAAACAACGGTGTGAGCAGCAATTCTTCCAGCTTGTGGGACCACACGACGTAGACAGAATGGGCCTGACATTGAAGAATGCTCACTGTCACGTCACACTGCTTCCTGCATGGCAATATTCCTCCCATGGCTTGCATAGAGATTGGAGGTCAGTTCCATACCATGGAACCACATCTGCCTAGTCAAATTCCAGATGCTAAATGAAGAGGGTTGTTTCTGGACAAACGTGGGCTAATGAGGCTGTCAGACTTCTTAGTCACCTTCCTTCCCTTGGAATTTCCCCTCCTGGCCTCAGATGCCCAGAGCTGCTTAGGAACCCCTCAGGGTGGTGCCTGATCAAGGCTGAACCCCTATAGACAGTGGCTTATGTTCCAGAACTTTCCCAACCTTTTTCCTTCCATCAAACGTTTAAGTCAGTATCCTCTCCTGTGCCCGTAATCCAGGAGCCAGTAGTTAAATGTGGCTGTTTAGGTTTTCTAAATATCAATTAATTAAAATTAAGCAAAAATTCAGTTTCCCAGTCACATAAGCCACAGGCCAAGTGCTCAATAGCTGTATATCATTAGTGCCACCATCTTGGGCCACATGGATGGAGGACAGTTCCATCATCGCAGAGAGTTCGACTGGACAACGCTTGTCTATCTCGTTTCTGTGCTTTATTCCTGGCAATACATCTGGCCAGTACATGGCATGCAGCAGGGGGAATATTCAGAATGCCTCCAGGTTCTGCCTCTGTGCGTCTGCTCCTCTGGCAGGCCCTCCTTTCACTCTTCCTTCAGGTCCTATCTGCTGTTCTCTGAATGTTCTGCCTCTCGGGATCTCTGTACCCCTGCTGCGCTGGTCCCTATCCCCAGATAACCGAACTGTCCACCTTCCACCACTGTGCCAAAATCGCAACATGGCCTCAGACTTGCCTGCAGAGCAGCTTCCTGGTCACTGCTTATATTAACTAAAATATTAGGTTGGTACAAAAACAATTTTTCAAAACATTTAATTCAAGGTGAGGGTTTAAAACCATGAGGACATGGGGTCCCTCCGACCGTCTTCTGCTTGTCCTTCTTATATCCCAAGTATGGCAAGGAGGCCTCAGAGTCTTGAAGTTGAGAGCTAGCTATGTGCATGAGACAAGGTTCCAGTTTCCCTGCCTTTTATCTGGCCAATGGCATGGCTCTTTTAGGTCCAGCCTAATTACCTGGAAGACCAATAGTTGTCACTATTTTTTTTTTTTTTAGAGACAGAGTCTCACTCTGTCACTCAGGCTAAAGTGCAGTGGTACCATCTCGGCTCACTGCAACCTCTGTCTCTGGGGTTCAAGCAGTTCACCTGCCTCAGCCTCCCAAATAGCTGGGATTACAGGCATGTGTCACCACACCTGGCTAATTTTTATATTTTTGGTAGAGATGGGGTTTCACCAGGCTGGTGAGTTGGCCAGGCTGGTCTCAAACTCCTGACCTCAGGTGAGATGCCTGCCTTGGCCTCCCAAAATGCTGGGATTACAGGCGTGATCCCACACCTGGCTAGTTGTCACTACTGAACATCACATATGGAACAAGTGCACACATTATCTCATTTAAGATAATTGAAATATTTCATTCAGCTGGGTATTGGGATGGTTTCTTTCCCAGATAATTCCTGCGATCTCCATTGGGATTAAGTTAGTTATTAAGGTAGGGATAGAGGAAGGAAGGCCCGTGCAGATGCTCCCTCCTTTAATCCTTACAAAAGCCCTGAGTGTAAATCAGGCAGCTTTGCCCACATGAGTGTTCCCAGCTCCAGGTTAGCACTGACACCTGCGTCTCTGGATGGCAGTGAAAGAACAATGAAGAATAGTTATAACAGTGATGTTTCACAGTTGCTTACCACTTAAAGCTTTTCTATAATTATGAACTATTTTAAACACATACAAAAAAACCCACAACACATTGCCACTCACTACCCAGATTGAACAGATGTTAACAGCTACTACATTAGTGTTAGATTAAAACAATCTTCGAGACAGTTGTAGTGTCCTCTGTATTCTTCCCCGGTTCTACCCCCTTCCTCCTCCTCAGAGGTATGAATTATTCTAACTGGATGTGTATGTTTTTCATCTGAGTGTAGGACTTTACTGGTATGTGTGTCTTCAATAAGCAATTGGTAGTATTTTCATGTGCTTAAAATTTACACAAATACTGATATGATTTGGCTGTCTGTCCCCACCCAAATCTCACCTTGAATTGTAATAATCTCCACATGTCACCGGGTAGGACCGGGTGGAGGTGATTGGATCTTGGAGGTTGCTTTCCCCATGCTGTCCTCATGATAGTAAGTGAGTTCTTATGGGATCTGATGGTTTTATAAGGGGCTTCCCCCTTTGCTTGGCACTCATTCTCTTGCCTGCTGCCCTATGAAGAGGTGCCGTCCACCATGACTGTAAGTTTCCTGAGGCCTCCCCAGCCCTGCGGAACTGTGAGTCCATTAAACCTCTTTTCCTTATAAAGTACCCAGTCTCAGTTGTTTCTTCACAGCAGCATGAGAACAGGCTGATACAAATACTTCACACATTCTACAATTTATTGACTCAGCATTGTGTATTCAAGATTTATCCATATTGATACTTGTAAGATCTAGTTCATTTTGTCTGCTGCATAATATTCCATTGCACAAATGAATCATGATTTATTTTTTATTTTTTGTATTTTTGGTAGAGATGGAGTTTTACCACATTGGCCAGGCTGGTCTCGAACTCCTGACCTCAAGTAATTTGCCCGCCTCGGCCTCCCAAAGTGCCTGCATTACAGGCGTGAGCCACCAAGCTCAGCCATCATGATTTCTTTATTCATTCTCCTGCTGATGAATATTTCAGTTGCTTCCAATTTTTCAAAACAGTGCAGCAGTAAGTGTCCTGGGGCGCCTCTGGCACGTGCTCAGGAGTCCCGGGCTGTGTGTGACTTCAGTGTTCAGGTATGATTCCACGTGGTCTCACGTTTAATCCTCATAAAGCCCTGGTGCATTTCATTGACTAGGTGTAATTGTCCTGCGGTAGGCATGAGGTGGCTCATAGACATTACAACTCGCCCAAGGCAAGTCCAAGGCTTACTGAGGTGCTAACATGTTCCCTCCGTCCAACATCAGCGGATACGGGTCAAGTGATGGCTCTGGAACTTTCCATTTGTGCCGTTTGAGGCAAGTTACTTAGACTTGCCAAGCCTCAGTTTCCCGTAGCACTAGGAATTATACCATTTATTTTGTAGTGCTGTTGTACAGATTAAATCAATGTGTATAAAAAGCATCCAGCCCGGATTCTAGCATGTGGCAAGTGTAGAATCCATGTTACTTAAAAGTAAGAATGATAAATGTTCAGAAATATTTTTAATAAAAATAATGGATTATATGACCATTTAATTCCTCACATGTGACATTGTTTCTCTAATTCCCCCCGCTATTCTGAAACAAGCATAATTGCAGATAACTAGTTCCTCAGAATGGTGTAGTATGCCAGCTTCTGTGACTGACGGACGGGAAGTAGGAACAAAGCCCGCTAGGGCAGAAGCGAGCTGACCCTTTTTAAGAACGTGCATTTCGATAAATAATATTCACATGCCAAAGAAGGACTTTGCATGCCACCAGGACACAAACACATCTACATAGTAAGAAAAAGTCTTACCCAGTTCTTCCCCTTACCATGTGTGAGCATCTCTCTGGAGTCTGGTTTTCCTCATCTGCATAGCAAATGGGTTGAACAGAGATCTCTAGAGAATCTCTGCTCAAGTCTGGGCAAGTATACTTGCATGTATACAATGCCCTATGGGCACTTAAGTAAGTATAGATCGTTAAAACGAATTTTATTCAATGACGCTTGCCCCCAAGGTTCTTGTTCGGATTTTGTTTAAATATGTTAAGATCCTTTCAAGTAAGTCTTGGGTTTCCTACTTTCCTGAAATGTGCTGGAGTGGGGGTAAACATGTAATAACAATAGAGAGAGGTCAGATTTCAGAATTAGACAGCTCGGGTTTCCTGTATACAAGCTGTGAGTCCGTGGGCAAACTGTATCACTCTCTGAGCTTACTACCTCACCTGACAAGTGAGGCCGAGGCGGGTGGATCACGAGGTCGAGAGATCGAGACCATCCTGGTTAACATGGTGAAACCCCGTCTCTACTAAAAATACAAAAAATTAGCTGGGCGTGGTGGCGCGTACCTGTAATCCCAGCTACTCGGGAGGCTGAGGCAGGAGAATTGCCTGAACCCAGGAGGCGGAGGTTGCGGTGAGCCGAGATCGCGCCATTGCACTCCAGCCTGGGT
>CAUYOR010114047.1:0-23357 GCA_963573925.1 Callimico goeldii
CCTCCGCTGTCCACAGACCCTCCACTGTCCACAGACCCTCCGCTGACCACAGGCCCTCCGCTGACCACAGGCCCTCCGCTGCCCACAGACCCTCCGCTGCCCGCAGACCCTCCGCTGCCCGCAGACCCTCCGCTGACCGCAGACCCTCCGCTGTCCACAGACCCTCCGCTGTCCACAGACCCTCCGCTGACCACAGGCCCTCCGCTGACCACAGGCCCTCCGCTGACCACAGACCCTCCGCTGTCCACAGGCCCTCCGCTGCCCACAGGCCCTCCGCTGACCGCAGGCCCTCCGCTGCCCGCAGACCCTCCGCTGCCCGCAGACCCTCTACTGACCACAGACCCTCCGCTGTCCACAGACCCTCTGCTGTCCACAGACCCTCTGCTGACCACAGACCCTCCGCTGCCCACAGACCCTCTGCTGTCCACAGGCCCTTGGTTCTCATTCACCTGGCTTGCGTGTCAGAAGTGATCGTCCACTCTATCGCTTTGCATTCTTCTGTAATGATCTTCATCCCATCAAGGCTGCTATTGGCTGAGCAGGTTGTATATAGAAAATGCAAACTAGAAATTAGCCGGGCATGGTGGGGCACCTGTAATCTCAGCTACTCAGGAGGCTGAGGTAGGAGAATGGCTAGAACTCTGGGGGCGGAGGTTGCAGTGAGCTGAGCTCACGCCACTGTACTCCAGCCTGGGTGACAGAGCGACACTCTGTCTCAAGAAAAAGAGAAAATGCAAAACAGAAATGCTCATTAACATTCCTAAAGACTTGTCATAGAAAGTAGAGAAGAAATAGGACCTGCCCCCAAGTCTCGAGGCTCCCTCAGTGAGTAGTAGGTGGAGAGGGTTGTCGGGGTGACCCTCGGCCTTGGAAGGGACTTTGCCCCCGCCCATCTCAACAGGACACCCAAAATTTCTTTCTATGGAACAGAGTTTTGTCCATTAAGGGATAAAACTCAAACGTGCCCCAGGGAGACACAATGCAACATGTAAATCCATCCTAAAATGCTTCTTTCTATGTAGTTTTGACTCATCCTGGGAAATACTCACACTTGGCATTTCCGAGAGTTTCTGCGAATGTTTAGAAGATGCGACTCCCTTTGGAGGGACATCCCTTTGGATGGCCTTCAGCTCCCAGCAGCGTTTCTGTCCCTAATATTAAGTACATCTTTGTTGTGAAGATTTTTAAAGTCGACTTCAGCCTCTGGACCTTATGAAAGCAATATTGTTTACATGTTTCACCACATTGGTGAGAGTTCACTAACATCCCATAAAAAGTTCCACCCAGGCATGGCAAGTCATTAGAGGCTGACGGTAAATTGGGAGTAAGTCAGGCCTGTGGGCGTCAACCACCGGGTGTCAGGTTGTGAGTCATCCTGGTAAACACATTCCCGATTCAAAGATCTGCTTAGCTGGATTTCAGTGAGGTCAGTGAGGTTAACACGCGCGTAACGAGGATTGTTTCTGCAGAGATGATTTTACAGGCTCCAACCCCAACCCAGTCAAGGCAAAAAGTAACCCAAAGGAGAAAATGAGACCTGGCCCCTCCCCACAGAGAATCAGCTGCAGAAAGTCACTCCATTCCTCAGCTATCCTGATACTTGAAATCAATATATTTATTTTTGGGGAAAAGATAACAGAAATTTGGGAAAATTAAGTTATTCATCTAGATGCTGTTTGCAAACTCTCCAGCTCCTGGAATCATTGCTCCCCTCCCCAGTTACCACATGAAAGCTGGTGTGTCGGAGGCCCTTGCTCAGGAGCACTCTGGGGCAGCAGAGGGGGTGGGGGGTGTTGTTCTCAGTGGGAAAGAGGAGGACCTGAACTGTTTATCCTCAGGGTAGAATTGGAGACAACGAAGCGGGTGGGCATCCATGCTGTGAGTCCCCTGGGAGCCCCCCGGAGCCCCAGGTCTGGCCCAAGCAAAGAGGGCACTTCTTCCCAAGGGGCCACCCCAAGGCGACCTCAGCCTGTAACTGGAAGTGAGAACTGAAAGTTTCCACACTGAGCATGTGTGAGTGTTTCCTTATTTCTTACATCCTTCTGCAGTGACTGTGTTGCTTTTCAGGAGCCTGGAAGCTTGGTGAGGGTGCCTTCATTCCAACACAGCTCTCTGCTTGAATGCAGCATCTGGAGGAGCAGCTGTGTATCAGCTTACAATGACCTGCTCTCAAAAGGAGCCTTTAAACATGCGAATTTCCACAGAGACATCATAGTACAATTATCCGTGTTTCGGGCATGAAGCCGCGAGGAGATTCGTGGGAGGATCGTGGCGCACTCGTGCGTGGTTCGCAGTGACGGCCTGCGACCCCGGGCGTTGCCACCTGCAGGTCAGAGTGAAGAGACCGTGGCACAGCCAGCTGACAGACGCAGCGGTGTCTGGGGAGGCAGGGCAGCCCGGGAGCCGGCTCTGGTTCGGCCACTTTCGGCACATGAGTCCAGCTCTCCTCCGCGCGTCACCTCTCATCAAGCCTTTCCGTTCCACCATTACATTAACAAATAATGGACCTATTGCTGTGTCAAAATATTTTAAATTTTTCTGTTTTAATTGCTAATATGGTAAATCTTGACAGATATAATTTACATATGTAAATTTTTCTTGAAGAAATCTCTCAAAACCAAGCCATTAAATGTGGGTTGGAGCTGAGAGAAGACTGGGCCTTGCTTTGTGGCCTGAAGGTCAGGCTGGAGGGGCCTGAAGGTCAGGCACTGAGGGGGTGGCTCTGACGGCATCGGGAGCCCTGGATTCGGGGCCCGGCTTGCCTCCCCGAGCTCCCTTTGCCCCTGGAAGGGGACAGCTTCTCGGAACTCCCCCCTGCAGGTGCTCCCTCTGGCTGTTTGCCCTGCAGGACTTCTGAGCTCAGGGACAAAAACCTAATTTAAGTAGCACCGCCTGATTTAGCCACGCATAGGTTTTATTAGAATGCCAGAAGAGTGAAGAATCGCCTCTGTTAACTCAGTATGTTAATGATAGACACCTCTATGTTCTGAAGTCCAAGATGGCCCGAGAGCATTCCCAAGTCATTCAGCAATCGTAGTTTAAAGTGGACTCTCCGGAGCATATGCCTCTCTTCACTGTACTAACTGCAAATGAATTGGCCTTACGTTTGGGTTGCCTGGGAAAGGAGGAGACAAGGAGAGGAAAACAGGGTGTGGGGCCCCCAGAAGGTGCCGGGTGGCCAGAATGTCACTGCGGCTGCTGCTAGCGGCTGACCTCGGAGCTGGCCAGTCCTCTCCACATGACTGCTGTCACCCTTCAGTAATTGCCATGCTGGCTCCTAAGCTCATGCCTCTTCACTTCTGTCATCAGTCACAGTTCTCAGATGTCTCATATACATTTCAGTCATTTTGTGAAAATGTGAAGAAGAATACTTAAAGCGTAAAACTGCATGAGGGCTTTTGGGACCCCTTCACGTCACACTCAGGCTGCAATTGAGAGTCAACCCAAACACTCTCCACACTGCTGGGTGCCGGGTACCCGAGTCTGCTCTCCGCACTGCTAGGGTCCCGAGAGCCCTTCAGGAGGCCCACAAAGGGAAATGATTTTTATCACAATGCTGAGCCCTTTTTTTTTTTTTAAACTGTGTGGATATCACATTGCTGGTGTATAGAGGCAATAGTGGGCAAAACTACCGAGTCCTTAACCCAAAGCAAGCTGGGTACCAAACCACACAAATAGCTGGGGAACTCTTCACCATCACCCACCTGCAGGAAAAAGAAAAACCATTTCCACCTAAGAATGTCCAGAATCCAGCAGTGAGCTTCATTATCAACCATTCAGTCTCTATCCGTGCAGGCGCGTCTTTTCAATATCCTGTGTAACGATGTGGGAAGTATGTGAAGCATTTCTGCACGCTGGGGTAATGTGCTCGCTGCTGCCGCGGCTGCACTGGGGCCAGCACTCCAGTTACTTGCTGAACTAGCCACTTCGGTTGACGTTCTCTTCAAATGGAGCACGTCACTGGAAAGAATGACCAACAGGCAGACTATGGTATTCAGACCAAACTAACAGCCTGTTCCTCCAAGGGAAAGAACCAGTAGTATTTGTGGCTCGTGATAAAATCTGAGCTTTTGATAAAAGTTAGACTTTGGGTCACTTTTCTTCATCACCTTGAGCTTGACAGTTTTACGATATTTAGAGGCGTTTTTGCGAGATGGGTGGCAATGTTAACAACCGTGGTTTTTTGTAGTGTCTAGTGAAAGTGTGGAAGCAAACACCAGCTCAGTGAGAACAGGCAGAGGCTGTGTATTTGGGGCTTGCTGCCGTGGGGGCGCTGGTCACCACTGTGGTGTCCTGCAGGGACTCAGAGGCAGGGGTGCGGGGGTGTGTCCAGTAGAGACTCAGAGGCAGGGGTGCGGGGGTGTGTCCAGTAGAGACTCAAAGGCAGGGGTGCGGGGGGTGTGTCCTGCAGGAACTCAGAGGCAGGGGTGCGGGGGTGTGTCCTGCAGGGACTCAGAGGCAGGGGTGCGGGGATTTATGATGAGAAGACTGCAGGCCCCAGATGTGCCCTGCCCGGGGCTGCTGCTGGGGACACTGGAGGCATTCAGCTGGAATTGGAGCATCCTACGGGACTGGCCAAGGGTGTATCTGGCTTTCTCTAGTTGGCGCTGAGTGGGAATCAGGGAAACCGTGAAGAAAGCTGTTAGTCATGATCAAGCCCTGCCATCATGGGTCAGCCGTGGCAGGGTCCCTGTCCCACCTCCTGCAGTCCTGACTCCTAGACAGCAGGCTGCACTGTGGGGCTGGCGTCCGCAGATACCAGGTTGGGGTCAGGTTTCCTGGGCAGGCTGCCGCAGGGGTGGGTCAGTTTGGGTTTTTCTGTGGCCTGCCCAGCGTGCCTTGGTATATTCAGTCCCTCGGGGATGTCTGCATTTGGAAGATCTGCCCGTCTCAGTAAACCGACGTTTTCCAAACGGTGAATGAACAAAGTCACAAAATTCGGCCTGGGAAAAAGGCCCATTCGATGGGCAAGACGGACAAATGAACATTAGCATAGGAGAGAAGGACGTGCTCACCGCTGCAGCTGTGGATTCGGTATTGCCGTGAATCACTTCACAATCACTTTTCAGGGTTTCGTGAAGATTGAAGTAAGAATATCCATATTAATCCAAACAAGTTCTTAAAATGTTCCTTCTCCCCTGCATATATGTATGTACACACACACACGTCTGGATTTTCCGATATATTCCCCAAAACCCACCATAGCAGGCGGGATGCGGAGGCAGCTGTGTGAGCCCAGCTGCCTTCCACTGAGCCAGACGGAGACTGACACACGTGTAGATTAGTGCCCGTCTTCTCAGTAATTTCTTTTCTCCTTTGAAAAATCGAGTTGACTTTCATAAAAATATGTTATTAACACATAATGGATTTATTATTGTTATTTTAAAACGAATTAGAATATTGAAAACATTCTCAGTTTTAATTCCTAATATGGTAAATACTGACATATAATTCACATAAACAAATTATGTGGGGTCCTCAGTGATTGTGAGACCAGAGGGCGCTGAGGCGGAAGTCCACACCCGCCGCGGGTTCCACGCAGCCTCAGGTTCTAATCTAGTCACATCGTTTTCTGTGTGACACCAGCATTGCTCAACTTTGGCTGAAAAACTGAGTCGTTTAGGAAGCTTTTTAGGAAAACGCAAATACCTAAAAGGCACCTCCCCAAGTTCTTATTGAGTTAATAACCCGTGTTGTGTCCTAGGTGGCGGCACTTTGTAAAAGCTCCTTGAGTGATGTTCTGGTGCTTAGCCGGGTTGGGAACCAGCACCTGAGGTCGGTGTTCCTCGAGGTGGGGGCCAGGAGCTCGCTGAGCCCACAGTCTCGGGGGGCCCCGGAGCCGGCCTTGTGGGTCGTGTCCCATCGGCTCCACATGAACCACTCCTCCGTTCTGTGCCTCTCACCGGTCGTCAGACGCCTTTTCCATCCTGGGAAGAAGCGGGTGAGCCTCCGGGATCCTAGCAAGGCAGGACCCTGGCGTGGGGGCCAGGGGAAGAGGAAACTGAGGGGGGTTCTGACTTGGATCCAGGTGCCCGGGACCGACTGAAATTGCCAACAGCAGCAACTGCAGAGACGTCGGCCAGGGAGGCTCGCCCCGGCGGCCACTCATGATTTTTCCATTTCACAGCCATTGCGTCTAAGAGCATGTCGTGGACACCTCGCAGCCAGGGCCATGGCTGTCAGTCGCACTCCTTGACTTGCTCCTCCGCTGTCCACAGCCCTCAGGCCCATCTGACAGGCGCGACTCCGGCTCCCCCGCTGGGCACACAGCTGACTCAGCACCGCGCCCAAGCAGAGCACCTGCTCCCTAGACAGTGAAATGAATCTCTGCGGTCTTAAATATTTCAAAATGTGCACCTCCTGGGGCTTCAGCTGTGGTTTTAACTTCCATCTGCCTTAATTTCCCCAATAAATAAACGACTACACTTACAAGTATAGACATAAATGGAGAAGGACTGGAAGCGCAGACTTTGTCTTTCTGTCCATGTTGCTACAGAAGGGCTTTCCCAGTTAAGGTTTGCAAGAGCTTTTAAGTGGAATGTTGACAATTACAGGTCTCCAGGGCAAAGGCAAAGCAAGGGACACATTCATTGCTTTCACCAAGATCCTAGAGAGAACACAGGGGTTTGTGATTGCAGCTCTTGTGCTCCTGGATTAGAAGCAGCGAGTCAGGGACCAGAGCCACATTAGGAGGGCGGGCGGGGCTCTCCTCCGCTCACTGCTGGGGCATTTAGGGTCCAGCCGAGGCCTTAGGATCTTCGTACACTCATTCTGGCAGTAAAGTCGTTTCTAAAAAATCATTAAACACAAAGGCAGTCGTCATATTGAAATATCTAACAGGAAATTGCGTCTTGGGTGAAGGTCGTACAAAAAATGACTTCCTCATCAATGAGAGTGTCACGAAGCAATCAGTCAGACGTTTGCTGCCGCTCGAAGCAGACAGGTCCAGGTCACTAAGAAAGAAAGAAGACAACCAGTGCCCGCCCTCCTCTGGCCCCTGTAATGAAACCCACACTCCCAAGCTAGCTCGGGGCTATCACTGTTGCTGCCACAATTCAGGCGAGGCAGCTGCTCAGGCCCCGCTCCGTCTGCACCGTGTGTGATCCCCAGAAGGTCTGCACAGGTGCCAGGCGGTCGGGCCCTGTCGGCTGAGTCAGACGGGCACACGCGACGTCACCTGTGATTCACTTAATGTGTGTTTGAAAGCATTCCTGTTACCGAAGTGGCCAATACGGTAGCCACTAGCCACAGGGGGCTACTTAAATTAAATGTTAATTAAGTAAAATCACCTAGAATTCCACATTCAGCTCCTTGGTGTCACTCCCTTCATCTCCAGAGCTCTGCAGCCATGTGGGAACGGCGGCTTCAGCGTGGGACTGTCACGAAGGAACGTCGCCTTCAGCAGGGGCACTTCTGCTAGCCCCACTTCCGCAGTGACTCACGCAGAGTGGGGTTTAATGACCGACTCAGTGATGTACTGTTGGGATAGAGACGGTATACAGATATTAAGGTGGAGTACTGGACTGGCTGATCCTTTCGGAAGCAGAAAAAAATAATAAAATATCCCCTAGAGTCTGCCCCTCCCCCACCTACAGATCGTTCTATTAATAAAATATCCCCTAGAGCCTGCCCCTCCCCCACTTAGTGATCGTTCTACTAATAAAACACCCTCTAGAGTCTGCCCCTCCCCACTTAGTGATCGTTCTATTAATAAAACACCCTCTAGAGTCTGCCCCTCCCCACCTAGTGATCATTCTATTAATACGTGTTCATTTCCTTTATGGAGACTTTCTTTTTATAAAAAAAAAATGAGATCACACGTATACACACACAGTCCTGCCTTTTTCAACTTCATAATATTAGGTAATATCTTGAATTTATCTCCAGCTGCAAGAATCAAGACTGTTTGTAAACCCGAGGCGGGGGTGGGGGTGGGAGGTTGCACATCCTGGGAATGAAACCAGAAACTCTGAGGCAGACAGACCTGAGTTCGAATCCCTGCCCCAAGGTTACCGGCCGAGGGCCCCTGGCCAAGTCACTTTGTATCCCCAAGGGCCTACCTGTGAATGGCGACAGTAAATTTAAAGGACATCAGGGAGCCGAAGTGGTCCCTGGAAGCTCGGCAGGTCACACGTTGGGCAAAGCTGACAGAGGAAAGTGAGGGTCTGCGGTTTGGTGGGGAGGATATGATTTCACAGCACGTGGAGGGCTCTGAATTCCTCTCCCAAACACTGTGCGTCTTGATGGATTCCATGGTGTGTTTTCTTGCTTTTCTTTTGACTGTGCAGGTTGAAACCTGGGTGCCCGATTGAGTCAACTGCTTACATGTCTTGTCTATGAAACTCTATTATTCATCCGAACTGAAAAAAGATTGTGTCAACAGCAGCAGGGCCTTGCTGGGCAGGTAAACAGAAATAAAAATGTGTAAAGACAAGCACATGGGTTTGTGACTAAGGAGTCAGGACCTCTCTGAGCCATGGAAATAACCTGGATGCTTCCGGCAGCGACAGTGTTGGCCAAACTTTTAATAACCTTTGTTCAGGAAGAACTGGAAGAACTCTGTGCCTGCCGAGGGGCCTCTCCTCCCTCCCTCCCTCCTCAGCACAGGGGTCATGCTCAAGCCCATGCTGGATGATGTGAAGCTGGCACACAGAGAGACCAAACCTGACTCTGGACATGCCACTGTGACACCAGCCTGCACACCACCAACAGCCAGACTGGGGCACAGTCCCGGAGCACAGTCCTGGAGCACAGTCCCTAGAGCACAGTCCCGGAGCACAGTCCTGGAGCACAGTCACTAGAGCACAGTCCCGGAGCACAGTCCCTAGAGCACAGTCCCGGAGCACAGTCCCTAGAGCACAGTCCCTAGAGCACAGTCCCTAGAGCACAGTGCCGGAGCACAGTCCCTAGAGCACAGTCCCGGAGCACAGTCCCTAGAGCACAGTCCCTAGAGCACAGTCCCTAGAGCACAGTGCCGGAGCACAGTTCCTAGAGCACAGTCCCGGAGCACAGTCCCTAGAGCACAGTCCCTAGAGCACAGTCCCTAGAGCACAGTCCTGCACAGTCCCTAGAGCACAGTCCCTAGAGCACAGTCCCTAGAGCACAGTCCCGGAGCACAGTCCCGGAGCACAGTCACTAGAGCACAGTCCCTAGAGCACAGTCCCTAGAGCACAGTCCCTAGAGCACAGTCCCGGAGCACAGTCCCTAGAGCACAGTCCCTAGAGCACAGTCCCGGAGCACAGTCCCGGAGCACAGTCCCTAGAGCACAGTCCCTAGAGCACAGTCCCGGAGCACAGTCCCGGAGCACAGTCCCGGAGCACAGTCCCGGAGCCCAAGAGTGTCCCGTGCCTGCTTCACCTCCAGAGCTCTGTAGCCACGTGGCTGAACCCCGCACCTGCTCCATCACCTGCTCCGTCTCCCTCCTCTCTGCTGAACTGCACACTTTCTTACTTTCCTATGCCTGTAGGTTTGCTGTGACCAGATGAGAAGAAACACTTTGAAGTCCTTGTCCTGCAAGGCTGAGTCTGGAAAACCACTTCGTCACACAAGAGCCAGTGGTGGGGATCACTGGCATTTTCCCGCTTCTCCTCACCGATGGCAGACTGAACGCAGGTGGTCTGAAGCCCCTTGCACATTCTGTGTGTGTGTGTGTGTGAGAGAGAGAGAGATGCCCTACATGTTCAATCGAAAGTAACAGGAGAGTACATTATTTTGTTTGCTTTATATGTAAGGAGTTGGGAACTTTGGAGTTTAGAATTCAAACATATGCCAAAACGTGACGGAAAGAAATGCACGGGGCCAAAAGTCTTACAAGGGGAGAAAGAGGAGGAGGCGGAGAGGGAGGAGGGGGAGGGAGAGGGGAAGGGGAAAGAGAAGAAGGAGGAGGAGGATTGGGAGGAGGAGGAAGGGGGGCAGGGGGAGGAGGAAATTCTTTGCTAAGGCCCTGAGGCAGGAGTGGGAGGGGTGGGTGAGGTAAGAAGCCGTGAGCAGGATGACATCTAATGCTCACAGCATTTACTTGTCCAGCCCATTCTGCAGGACAGAGCTGCCGGCTGTTGCACCTGGGCCAGAGTCCCTGCCCCAGAGGCTGCTGTGATGGGAACCGCCAGCCTCACTCCCCTTCCTGCGAGAGGTCATGTCCCTGTCCCAGCACCTTCAACAAAGAAGTGGGGCCTGCAGCTGACGCTATGAGCGGGTGTCAGGCTGGATGGAGGTGTCTGTTGGACAGTCGAAAGTTGCTATAGCAAACATGGCTCTCATGTTGTGAAAAGAAGGGACACCTGTGAGGAGCAGGAATTCTTCCGTCATGATCCACACTCTGTCGGGTTGTGGTAGCCATCAGCATGCTCGTAAACTGAGAAATGCACGTTTATATATATGTCTTTTTCACCTTACTGGCAAATATTGCACAAGTATGTAAACCTCACATTCTACGGCTAAGGGCTGCACAGCCGTAACTTCTGAGCAGTTTATTAAGGTTGAATACAACTGATGTAAGGAATCATTTTATAAAATAAAATCGAGTGCAGGTGTGTATGTTTTATTTTATGAAGTGCGTAGCGAGTGAATCTGTATCTGCCCCACACAATGCTCTCTCGTTCCTTGTTATCCCAGCATTCAGGCACACACGCACCCACATCACACACGCAGACATCTGCACGTTCACACAGACACACACACGAGTCACGGCACGCCCCGCCCCACCGCTGGACAAGGGTAGGGTACACCTCACAGGAGTTTGCGTCCCGTCTGAGGCGTTGGCCAGAGGACCTAGAGGCCACTGAAACTCACACCGCAAAGTGGCATTGCTTTATATTTACGTGACAGCCTGTTTTCCAAATGCAAAGGCTGCCTTTGACGGATTGTCGTGTTTATCACTCAGCTTTGGCCACATTTGGGCACAGTCTCTCACCCTTTTTAAGTGTATTCTTGATGTAGATATTTGAAAAGATGGAGTCTATGAAGATAGGCTTTAGCGAATCAACAGACAAAATCTGCTATATCATTAAATAAGAACACAATTCAGGAACCCTAACTTCAGACACGCCAACTGCCGCGCCCCGAGGAGGCTGGTTCCCAGGCCAGCCCCGAAGCTGCAGAACGGAGATCGGTCCAGTTACAATGAGAGGACACGTCTCAGGAGTCGGAGACAAAGAAATGATTAAGGGTCCTTGCATTGTGTCGAGTGACCTGGCTGCCTGCTGGGTCACTGTGTGCTTTTCACTCAGGTGAGCTGAATCAAACCACGGTGCAGCTTGTGGAGCCAGACCCAGCTGCCCAGACCTCAGGGGACTCGGGTGTCAAGCCTTGACACACGGTGTCTGGGCTTGCTGAGAGGCTCCTGCAGGCTGGCCCTGCCTCGGTCCTCATATGTACGGGTGACCTACCCTCATTCTGCCCCATGCCACTCCAAGCACACCCTGGGGGCCTCTGTCGGCTGTAATCAGAGCCTTTGCAGACCAGCCTGCTTCACTCTGCATGATTCTAGTGGGGCTGTCTGTCAATCCACTGTCCGGGGCACATTACCAGCCTGGCTGTCCAGAGAACCCTGCACCCATGAACACAGCAAATGGACACAAGGCAGTGCTTGTCCCAAGCAAGCCAACTTCCTTTTTCTAGGATTGATACAAGCACTGGAATAAACAGAACCCCTCTCCCTCTGAGATTATCAGTTTTACATGTTACATCGGCCTGGAGTGGTGGGTGGGACAGAGAAACAGTCTTCTAGAAAATGAAGCCAATGCAAAGAAGAACAAAGGCAAGAGAGAAAGAGGATAGGCCTGGATTGAGCACCTAGATCCAACCATGCCTGAAGTCCATCCTCTTCTTAGAATTCTCAGTTACTGGAGACAATAAATTAATAATTTTTCTGGAGTTCGTTTAAAGTGAGTGTGCACAGGAAGCATTCTTGCACTTTTCATTAATGTTCCTCAGACATCACTTGCAGGAGGTATTATTTACAGGAGAGTTTTACTCCAAGTTTAAGGGCTTATCACACAGCATCAGAACCAAGAGCTCGTTTTAGGAAGACTTATCTTAAGAAGCCCTTTGGCTATTTCTATTCCTCCAGCCAGCTCCTCTCTGTCTCTTTTCATGCCTCCAGAAGGGCCAGGCCATAGCCATTCCCATCTTCAGTGTGACGATCTCTTTCACAGAGATTGAAGGCTAAAGTCACATCTCCCGCATGACTCTGCAGCTGTGATTGCAGGCGGCATTTAGGTTCTCTCCATCAGATGTACCTGCGCCAGAACTGCAAGGTGAGACGGGACAGAAGTTGCTGCAAGAACAACCTCAAGGCCACGGAAGAGGTTCTGGGGCACAGCCACTGGCTGCATGAGACTGTGTGATTCCAGAGTCAAAAGCTGCAGCCTCCTGGGGACCCGGTTCTGGGGTGACAGCCCCCTAATGCACCAGGCTCCTGAGTGAGAAAGAGGCAACTGTCTCCTTGGGACCCACTTCTGAGACAAGGCTTTGGGAACAGTGTCTGAAACTCAGTGTGAATTCTTTAGCTCCTCCAATGCCTCTGGAAGCCCCCAAATCCTCTTCTGCTTAGAAGTGCAGATTCTGATTCTGTCTTCTGAGCCTCCGCCCCCAACCAGCAATTCCCACACCTCAGGTGGGTCAGGGCCCTCTCCACCTTCAACGTCCTCCATTCCCTTAGAGCTCCTGGACCCGTCCCTGCTTATTCCTTGTGTGGGTTGTTCAACCCTCTCTGCCTATCCCGACAAGGCCCCAGAGGTCACCCATCCAAAGCCAGCTTCGGCCCTGGAGAAGTTTTGTTGACCTGTGCTCCTGGAGTTACTGCCCCCAAAAGCTGTGCCGCCTGGTCCGAGGATCCCCACCCTGACTTCCCACCCCACAGCAGGGGCACCTGGCATCAGTGAGGAAGACCAGACGGAAGATCTGAGGCCCTTCCCCCATCCACCATCTCCCCTTTCCCACCATCCGCTGTCCACCAGCCACCAGCCACCATCCACCATCTCCCACTGAGGCTTCCCCCATCCACCATCTCCCCTTTCCCACCCCTTGCTGCCAACACTCACCGACTCCACCCTTTGCTAAGTCCAAAGACGCAAATATTCTGTCAGTGTTCCAACAGATGGCATCTATTCAGGGTCACCCAGGAAGAGTTCCCACTGCCACCTCCATGCCCTCTGCCCTCTGTGGCTGCCCAGTGATGCGGGTACCTCACCCCACATGTGGACGCTGGAACTCGGGAAGACTGAGCCTGCAGGGAACGATGTGAGGAGCCTGGAGGGCACAGGGGGGACTCTGGGCCCAGAGAGGCATCAGAGACGAAGCCCCGTGAGCACAGGGCCGGGGAGGGCACTGCTCGCTGATGGCAGGAGGAACAGGCGCAGCCACCATGTCCACGCCCGAGCCTGACGCGGCTGCCTCCCCCAGACAGGAGGATCTGAACCAGGGCATCTCTGGCTTCCCTGTTGGCCAGACACTGAATAGTGGCCGGGCTGGAGGATTTCAAAGGAAAGTAAGGACCTGAGCCACATGTGTCATGCTACTTAATTTTCAGAAGGGATGCATTGACAAACGAGGCACAGAACCCGAGAGGAAGGGAAGGGAAAGACTGGTGTAGGGCAGTAGATACTGACAGCAGGAGGAAATGTGCCAAGAGTGAACCCCTGAGCAAAATGCTCAACAAAGCCTGAAGCCACAGGGTCCAGCTTTCACCAAGCGCAGGCCCTAGGAGGGGCAGCATCTGGTCCCTGTGATCAGGGCCTGTGCTCTCTGAGCCTCTGGAGGCACTTCCTTTCTCTTCCCACCCTTCTGGAGACTTCCCATCTCCCACCCATCTCTGGCACCCATGACCTGTGGCGATGCCAGTGGCCCCTGCCCAGACACATGCATGTACTGCCGGGCCCCAGGCCTCCAGGTCCACTCTCTTTCCACGGCTCCTGCCAGCTGCCCTCATTGACCTGGGGCTCACACCATGGTGCGCTCCACCCTCAGAAGGAAGATGCATTCATGGGCTTGTGCAGACCCTCAAGGGGCTCAGCGCTCTGTGAGCAGGGAGTTCCTGCGCCCAGGGTGCCGGCCCAATCTAGAGTGGAGCGGGCTCTGGGGCTCCCAGGAGGTACGTGCCCTGGCCTCAGGGATGCACTGTGGGGTGGGGCTCGGTGGCAGAGCAAGTCCAGGGCGGGGTCCTCCCAAAAGCAGGCCCAGAGCATGGCCCTCTTGGTTAGACCTGAGGGAGGAACTAAGAGGCATGTCCTGATGGGGATGTTCTTTGGCAGCCTGTGAATACTGGAGGAGGAATTAGGTTTAACCATAAGGAACTAGAAACAATCTATAAAGAATTATTCCAGTCAGCGAGAGTGTGAAACCACACGGTGGACTGGGGCTGCATCGCCCACCCAAAATAAAACCGCGGTCCTCCGGGATTGCCGCTGATGACACAGCGTCTACGATGAATGGCACATCATGCTTTGTTTTTCTTTACCGACGTGAGCCGTGCCAGTAAAGAATCCCTGTGTGTGTGGCTCAAACCCGCAGCTGGTACACACAGCGGCGCCTCTGCGTGTGAAGGTTCATGCTCTACGCATCCCCGCAAATCCGACCGTATCTCCGGATGTCTGTTACGTCTTGTCCTCAGAAAGTCTGCAGGCGCATTGCAATCACAGACACTGAGATTTTACCTAAGGAAAAATGCATAAAAGAAAGAGAAACTGCCCGTAGAAGAAACCCATGGGCTCCTGAGCTCACCGGTAATCCCAGTGACGCGGAGGAGTTACTCATGGGAAGACAGTGTCGACACCGAATTTCATACATGGTAAGAATAAGGGCATGAAAAGCAAACTGACTAATGGATGGGGCCCATTCCAACAGGGGTCAGAGCAGAGGAAGACTCGAACAGCTCTGAAATCATGCCGTCACGGACAAAGCACCTTGGTAGACGTTTCCCCAAAAGCAACGGTAAAATCATAAAACGTTGCGTGCTTTACAAGGAAGTTTTCTATATGCCATATTTTCTAAACGCAGTAATAAAAATCAATTTGGTCATGCATGCTAGAGGAGAAGCTGGATTACCTTCTAATTTTCTCTCTACAAGACTTGGCGTAGGAAGACTCAGCCAAAGAATATGCAGAACGGATTCTAGGGAAAGGATTTAGAGGGGTGTCAGCAGCTACTTAGTCCCAATATGTGATTTTTCTGGACATTTTGTGTGATTAACTTTTCTTTAATTGGATTATCAAATAGTCCTTGAGCCCATTTGTTTCTTCTGCTTGTAATTATAGGAAGGAGATGAGCTGGAGCCACGGCGCCACTCCCTGTCGTGGGCCCCGGGCTGTGCACCTGCCTCCAGGGAGCCAGAGCCTCTGATGCTTCTGAGGAGAGTCTGGGAGGAGGGGGCAGCAAAGCTCTTGAGAGTAATTGACGGTGGGGGCACCCCAGCTCTACACCAAGCTACATTCATTCCACGGAGGCCTTCACATCGACTGAAGCCAAAAAACGCTAGAATGTGGACATTGTATTCACTGAATATTTTATTTCTTAGCATCTTGTTTCATTTGAATTTTCATCGCACAGTGGATCATAAGGACAATTTCCTCTGATGTGATGCTGTTGATTTTTCTAATCTAAAAGCACATAAATCATTGGTGTGACTCTCACACCAGCTGTGCAGCTCCTGATAGCCGGGTGTCTCCGAAAATCCAGGGTCCATGGGAACAAGCGTCTTTACTTTGGCTCAAAAACCTACCATGAAGAGCCAGAGCACTTCAGCCCTCTGCATTCACCCCATAACACGCCCAATGGGAGCGGGGCAGAGACTGCGGAGAGGCAAAGGGAATCAGCCTATTTCCCAAGGTCCCACCAGGCACGGTCTGTGCTTTCTGTGGACACCATGGCGCATACTGAGGTCACGGCACATTTTCTGAAATGTGTCTGATGCACCCAGCACAGCCCCAGGCTCTGTGCAGAAGCTGTTCCATTTACTCTTCACAAATGAGCAGCTGAGATGCAGAGGCCAGAGGACCCACCAGGCTCCCGGTTCAGGTGACTTCTGGTCTTGCCCACTGGAAGCAGGGATGGCTCACAGCATTTCTTGTGCGTGGACTTTCTCCCTGGCAGGCACCCAGCCCTGTTCCACGTCACAAGGTCCTTCTTACCATTGTCTTTCAAAGGGCAGTTGAGATGGGAAATCCTGGCTCTGAGTCTGCCAATCACCGCCCCACCAGAATGAACATATCGGGTTCCAGAAGCAGGGGGTCTCCGGGAAAGGGCAGGGGGTGACGGGGGACGGGATGGAAAGCTGAGCTCGGAAGTGGAAGGCTGCCGTCCAAGAAGCCGGAGGCTGTTTCTGGATTCCATTTCCGGGACTGACCGGGCGGAAAGACTCCGGGTCCCCAGACTGAAATTCCTGAAACCCAGCGGGGAATTGTGTGAAGGACTCTGGCATCCCCTCGTTTTTAAGCATTATATCAGAAGACATTCTTACACGATGAATATGCTGAAGTCATGTCCAGAAAAGTTTGATTTCCTTCTGCTAACCACTCCTCATCCCTGGAGAAAGCGAGTATTTCTCTTACTATGAAGAGCAAGCATGTGAACGCTGCATCAGTTAGGAGCTGGTTCAGGCCCCCTGAGGCTTAGCACTGAACAACTCAGGTTTAACTTGAGTCTGGCGTTTGAGTAAATCCTTGCTTATGTGCGATACTTCACGAGCATTATACTTACCAGGCCTTTTCCCAGGCGTAGGGTAAGACATGGAAAGTCTGCAGTCATGGAGTCTTAGGAGTGATCGCGCTGATTCATAAGGAGCAAGCGGCACACAGTGCTGTGTGTCACCTGCGGCCTGTGCAGTGAGCTGGCAGAATCTGACAGGTCAAGCCAGGGCAGGAGAGAGGTGTGCCACCATCACGCTGCTTGGAAAACACTCCAAAACATAGACAGAAATGTCTGCAGTTTCTAAAACAGTATCATCTTGCACAGACTCCAGACCCGTGCTTTTGTTTCCCAGCGAGAAGGAGAAGCAGGAAGCTTGCTGTCTTTGTTCGGTGTGCGGGTGCAGAACACAAGTACATCTTCGCCATGGATTCTGCTGCACAGGAGACCTGAGAAGTGCAATGTCAGGCCAGGCCCTGACGGGGAAATCCTTTCCACGTAGTCTTCATTTGGGATTTTTTTAAAAAATTATAGTAAGTAGGATGAAAAGAAAAACAGCCGATCTGACTCCATTCGCTCCCCACTGAACTGTTTCTGTGTCTCTTTTGTTTTGGTGCTTGACTGGAAGTGAAATTGCTCATGGCATTGAAAACAAACCTAACTACAGTCTGGGAAGGTGCCACCAGCAGGCACTCGCAGGTGGCAGGGCATGTCAATTCCACTTTCCCTGAAGGATATTTTATACTTTTGTTTAGAACCATCGGAGACAAAAGACTCTCAACTGGATTTCCATGAAGTCTCGTGGCAGGGTTCCCAGACATTCCAAGAAGCTGCTTGATGTCAGAATACGTTGTGCTGGCTGCCCACGGACAGCACGGGTGTTTGAACTGTCCACTAATCGAAATGAACACCCAGCAAAAATGACAAAGCGAATGTGAAGTCCAGAGTGCTCTGAAAACAAACCTGCGCTTCATCAACCTCATGTGCATCTACAGACACCGAAATCAGAGGGTTACATATCTGCATTAGCTGTTATTTCTTCTGCAAGTTGTGATGTGCACTTGGGCCACAGGCCTCTCGGGAACCCCGGCTCCAGGCACCATTAGCTCAGGGTGAGACCTGAATTGTAAATATCTTACATCAGATGTTTTGTAAACTTACTTGGTGGTGTATTTTATAAAAGTAAATCTTTCCAAGGCTGAGAATATTTATAGGTGTTATACTGTACTTCCTAAATAGGCTAATTGAGGAGAAGATATGAAGGTCACTAAAGCAGGTGACGGGAAAGGCGGCCTGAGGCCCTCAAACGCCCCATCCCCAGGAGACACGTTTAGCTGCCTGGAGCTGCACCGGGTCCTCCTCCCCCTCGCCTCGGGGCCACAGCAGCTGTCTCTGCCTTGCTCCATTGCAGATTGGGGATGTATGCGTGAAGGAGGTCACGTGAAGTTATTGACGAGGGGCCTGGGGAGCCCGGGCATCCCATGCCACACATTCCCTGGTGTTTAAAGTTCTTCCAGACCACTCCCAGGCACCCCTTTTTCATCAGGACTCCCCCCCAGTTTTCCAAACAAGCTTGAGTGACAGCCTTCACCCACCGAGCTTGCTGGGTGTGCTCAAGCTCCGACCAGCAGGAGACCCAGGAGGGAGTGACTGTGTCCTGCCCGTGGCACGTGGCCCGGGTCGCCCTGCACCTGCCTTCACCCTCCTTATTCCAGTGGACTTGTGAAGAGTCCCCGCCCCCACCACCCGCCCAAATCCCAGGTTCCACATGAATTCCGTGTCCACTCTCAACCGGGCAGATGTGATTTCCGTCCTGTGCCCCCTCAGATTCTGGAGAGCAAGGGTCATCCAATGAGAGTTCCTGAACCTTCTTTAAAGGCGGAGCCACATGCAACCCGACAACTCACTTCGGAGACTAAGCGGAGATGCAGACATGGCCAGGAGGGAGGGAGGCCCAGGCGGGCCACTCCACGCGGCCCTGGGCTCACCTTCAGTTCCACTGGGAAGAGATCCGGTGCAGAGATGCTACGAGTTGTTAAAACTGTCCTAGTGGATCTTTATAAACCTCCACGGAAAGGCAACACAGTGAGAAGGAAGGGCATCTGGAGCCTCTCCAGTCGCCACAGGCGAGCGGGCAGCAGAGAGTGCTTCTCACTGCTAAGGGTTCTACCCACTGTCTGCAGGAAAAACATCAGCCTCTTGGGATGAAAACCACGTTCCCCAGCCTGTCTCAGTAAGTGTGGCCATGTGTGTAATTTCTGGACAAAGGATGGGAAGGAAATGGGGGCACGGCTCCGGGCACACTGCCCGCCCAGGCTGCATCCCAGCTCACAGCAGCCTGGGCCCCAGGGCAGCCCCGAAGTCTCTGCACCCGAAATAAACTTCTGCCCTGTTTAAACTCCTGCTCTTTTGAATATCTGTAACCAGAGCCAAACCTAATTTATAACGAATACAAACTCCATTTGATGGTAAGATGAGTAAAAAGAAAAATGTGTTTATTCAACAAGTATTTATGCTTCAGGCACCTGAAACCTCCCTCTTCAACGTCATCACAAACAGTGATGAACTGAACAGTCACAGTCCCTGTCCTCATGGCTCTTGTGAAGAAAGACGAGAGGAGAATGAAAACAGAGACCTGAGTGACCGCAGATGACGGGGCTGCCGTGGGGAAAGAAGCGGGGCGAGGCGTGCGGGGTCTGGACACAGCCCCGAGCTGACGAGAGGCTCCTGTGCCGCTCCGGAAGGAGTGAGGTCCCCGCGTGACCACATGGGGCCAGGAATTCTCCTTTACCCCGTTACGAATCAGGTCGTTCATTGAAACTGAGGTTGAAGTCACGTGCGTTATTATTGAAAAATGCAATCAAAGAGAAAACGCTGGAGGTGATTAGCGAAATATTATCTCTAAGATACAGAGAATGCAGGGGACAGAGTTTTGTTTCTCTCAAAAACTAAGGCAAATGCATCGGAAAGAGAAAATGCATCTGCTTTACAAAAGTTGCTGTTGACTTAGGAGGAGATGGAGAAAGGGTGAAAGTCCCAGCGCATTCCAGCCAGCCTGTCCATGCAGGGCTGTCAAGTCCTCACCCTGCTTTGTAGAAATGAGCAGAAAGTTGTCGGGGAGTCGTTTGGGCACTGTTTATGCAAGAAAGACACAAAACCCCAGTGAGTTCCTGCCGGAGAAAAAGCCTGAGTCCCCAACACAGTATTGTCTCTAAGTGGCCATCGGAATATTTAGTTTCTCTTGGTATTTCTCTTAATGATTTCCTACTTAATCGACCATTAGCAGCTTGGAAGCTACCAGAAGGGAGGACGCTGCGGTGTCAGACACAGGCTCTGTCCCGAGGGCTCCCTGTCTGTGATGGGCAGGGGTGTACCTTCTGCGATGCGGGCAGACTGGGGTGCGACAGCGGGAGGTGGTTGATAGGGACCTCGCCCCAGCCATGGCATCGTGAAAGCTTCCGGAGGAGAGGACATGGGAGCTGCATCAGGAAGGACACGGGTTGTCTGGAGTAGCGTGTCCACAGATGGAGAACATGAAAGAGCCTGGCATCTTCTTAGGACCTTCATGTGTTCTGTGAAGTGAACCCAGGGCTTCCCTGGAGGGGCAGGAATGGCCAGTGGCTGCGCTGGGGAGCTGAACGGGTGGACGGGGTCAGATCAGCAAGGCCCTTGCCTGCACCCGCCTCCGACCTTCCCCTCCAGGCCCAGCGGACGTTTGAGAGGGCGGAGACCTGCTCCCTTCTGAGTCTGGCAGGGTGGAGAATGGGTCTGAAGGTGGCACATGCAGGTCAGCTGCTCTCCAGGGAAGGACGTTTGGTCACACTTGTGCTTGGGAGCTTTCGGGGCACAGATAATGACTGGAGCCCTGGAAATGAAGGGAGTGGGAGGGGACAGATGCAGGAAAAGAGCCCGAGGAACACCTGTGTCCAGGGGACAGCGGCCCCACAGAGAGGAGGAGAAAAAACAGTTCCACCAAGGACATGAAGCCTAGGAAGCCGGAATGTCCATGGCCAGTGGGATCAAGTGCTGCAGAGATGATGAGTGTGGCAAAGTGGCCGAAAAGGGTGAAAGTCACCCCAGTGACCTCGGCGAGAGCAGCTTCAATTCGAGGCTGTGCCGAGACACGAGCTCCAGCGGCTTCCAGGACAGGTGCCAGGAAGGGTCGCCCAGCAGAGTGGCTGCACAGAGCTGCACGTGTGCACTTTGCAAACATGAACAAGAGTGTGAACAGCTCCCTTGGGGCCTGGCCACACGCGTGTCCGCCACAGCTCTGTCCCGAGTAGACTTGCGGTGAAGGGAAGGCAAGAATTGGAGAAAGAAGGGGACCCAGTGTTGAGGGGTACTGTTCTAACCACGTATGAGATGTGACTATTTCTGCGCACACAAGGAAAGACACATCACAGAAGCAAAGGTGAAAACAGAGGGAGGAATCGTGGATGGAGAGTGAGCCCTTAAGTCAACATGTGTCAATCAGACCTGCAGGTGACCGGTGGAGGCAGAAGGCCGTGTCTGCTGACCACATCAGACCAACATCCTTTTCACGGTCATTGGAGCCGGCTGAGCTGAGGCTGGACGAGCACATCTCAGTGGAAAAGTGTCAGAGGACAGGGATCAAATCCTATGCATGGCTGGCTATCGGAAAGTTTAGCCTCGGGTTTTACATATGTCCTAAAAACCTGACCTGCACGACTCCTTACTTCTTTTTGTGGCTATGGCTTCAGACGTGATGTGAAATTGTATGAAGTGACATGGGACAATGACGGATGTCGAAGCAAATTGGCATCGTGATGGGAATGCAGTGAGTGATTCCAGGCAGGGCCACTCATCTTTTACCAGCTTCTATCACATGGAATAATATGTTATGAAAGGTTGTGTTTAGACTTTGTGTAATGAAAACACATGACAAGTTGTGTTTAGACTTTGCCATGTGCCTTTCCCATTTTTTTTAACATTAATGTAAAGTGCAGATACAACATGGCTGTGAGGGGGGCAGAAGTTGCAGCTCAAATGATGGGCATCCCCCCATATTCCAAACCACAGGGGTGCCTTGGGAGGAAGAAGGAACCGGGTGGCATGGCTCATGACTCGGTCAGGGCTTCAGGGATTTGGACCCCAGCATGCACTTACCAGTACAGCAAGGCAGTGACGATACCCTTGCCCCGCCACCCAGCTTCAGAAAAACAACTTTGGACCCCAGGTGGGGTCCCACCCCTGCCTTCCCCTCAGAGCTGAGCCCTGCCCTGAATTAGTGCACACAATGGCCTTGCCTTATTATAGATTTTGGGACAGCATACGGCTGTCCCCAAATATGTTCACAGTGGGTTTTGTGGAGTCAACTCTGCTAATAAAAAGATGTTCATTACAGCATGGCTGATAAGCCAACAATTCTCATAACAGTGGATGAGGAATAAAAGTTACATTGATTTGCTAATCATTATCCAGGGCCTGACTCTTAGAGATTAATTATGTGAAGATTTGGTTGAAGTCAAGGAAAGACGAGGTGTGTGAACTTCTGCTTTGCTTGCCTGGGAAAGGCCTGGCAGATTCCCCGAGGCCATGCCCCAGTCGCTGATGAATTCAGGATGACAGGACCGGGCCATGCTTCATTAGAATCGTGACTTCGCGCGGCCCTGTCAAGCTTTGTAAAATAAATAAAAGCAGCTTGAATTCTTGATTTAAAATGGGATGTTCTTTTCTGATTTCAAAGCTCAGTGTCATCTAAAGGTACCAGCAGCATCAACAATAATAGTGGGACCCACTGGTCTGGGGTTCCCTGGCAGAATCAAGCCACAGAGATAGCCAGGAGGGTGAGGGCTCCCAAGCGCTGGGGAGAGGGAAGGGGGTGTTTAATGGGGCAGAGTGTCCATCTGGGATAATGAAAAGGCTCTGGAGGCTGAACAGAGTGGCTCACTCCTATAATCCCAGTACTTTGGGAGGCAGAGCTGGGTGAACTGCTTGGGCTCAGGAGCTGGGGACCAGCCTGGGCAACACAGTGAAATCCTGTCTCTACAAAAAATACGAAAATGTGCTAGGTGTGGTGGCCGGAGCCTGTCGTCCAGGTTACTTAAGAACAGAAATTGTTTTCTTGCAGTTCTGGAGGCTGGAGTCCCAGATGAAGATGTGGGCAGGGCTGGCTCCTGGAGAGGGCTCTTCCTGGAGAGAGAGGGCTGCTTCCTGGAGAGGGAGGGCTGCTTCCTGGAGGGGGAGGGCTGCTTCCTGGAGGGGGAGGGCTGCTTCCTGGAGAGGGCTGCTTCCTGGAGAGGGATGGCTCCTGGAGAAGGATGGCTCCTGGAGAGGGCTGTTTCCTGGAGAGGGATGGCTCCTGGAGAGGGCTCCTTCCTGGAGAGGGATGGCTCCTGGAGAGGGCTCCTTCCTGGAGAGGGATGGCTCCTGGAGAGGGCTCCTTCCTGGAGAGGGATGGCTCCTGGAGAGCGATGGCTCCTGGAGAGGGCTCCTTCCTGGAGAGGGATGGCTCTTGGAGAAGGATGGCTCCTGGAGAGGGATGGCTCCTGGAGAGGGCTCCTTCCTGGAGAGGGATGGCTCCTGGAGAGGGCTCCTTCCTAAAGAGGGATGGCTCCTGGAGAGGGATGGCTCCTGGAGAGGGATGGCTCCTGGAGAGGGCTCCTTCCTGGAGAGGGATGGCTCCTGGAGAGGGCTCCTTCCTGGAGAGGGATGGCTCCTGGAGAGGGAGGCCTCCTTCCTGGAGAGGGATGGCTCCTGAGAGGGATGGCTCC
>CAUYOR010114050.1:0-46223 GCA_963573925.1 Callimico goeldii
AAATACCATTTGACCTAGCAATCCCATTACTGGGTATATATACGAAGGATTATAAATCATTCTACTATGAAGACATGAGCCTTTCTTAATGTTGTATAAGATTTAAGTGTCCAACATTGTTCACATGCTAGAGACACAATATTAAATAAGACTAAGTTCCAGCAGTCAAGAAACTCACGGTATAGATAAGAGTCAATGTAGCATCAATTGTACAGAGAATTAGCAAAATTCAGTTGGAGAATGGAGAAATAATTCAGGGAATATTCCACAATGGTGTGTAGTTTGATATTGAAAGACAAGCAGCACTTCAAAAAGGGAAGAAAATCCAGAAACACATACACATACACACACACACACACACACACACACACACACAGATATTTATACACACACACACACACATATATATATGTAGTTATTCACAGATACTATGTTGTGTATGAGGTATTCTCAAGAGTTCACTAAAATTAAAGAACAAGTTCAGGTTACAGGAGAAAGAATGATAGGAGACATAACTACATGGAACATCAGTGAAGACGAAAGTTAACCTTGATTGAGATGGTTCTAGCAGAACAATAAATGTGGAGATTTACTATTGTTGATGATGATGTCATTACAAATTTATGCATTAGAAATGTAACTCAAGTAGAAAATGAGCTTATATAGGATTCATTTGGAATGAATAGGAAAATATGTTGGAATGAATGGGAAAATAAACATATATAGGCTTCATTTGGGATGTATTGGGAAAATCAGAGCAGAAGCTCTGATTTTTACATAAAAGAGACAATAGACATCATGGGAACAGTGTTGGGAAAATAATCTACTGGATTTAAGAGATATTTGTAATAAGCTTAAGAAATTTGTGGTGCCTCAAATGCTTGGTGGGTAGAGAAGGAATAAATGTCACTGAACTTTCCAGCTTGTGAGACTGAAGGAATTAATTTGTAATGAATGAATCAATAATACAATGAGAAATGGTTTGATTGGGAGAGAGCTAAGAAGTTCAGTTTGGGATATGTTTTATTTGAGGCTACTGTAGTATTTCCTGGAGAAAAGGTCAAATAGAGTCAAAAATGTAAAGTACAGAAGGAAGAATGTTGTAAAGAGAAACCAATATTTAAAACTTTGTAGCTTATTCATTGTAGTTGTGGTCATAAAAATCAATGAAATAATTCAAGAAGGACAGAGCAAGAAATAGAAGAGAAACTAGAATAGATGTTGGGTTTTCTACCTGACACCTAGTTCATCTTCAAGTAAGATATTAAAATTGAAAATACAGGCCTATATTTTAGAAGAAGGCCATAGAGAAGCTTGTGGACCTGTAATTTGTAGATTAACTTTATTTTTAAATAATGAGATAGATTTGGCCACATATAACAAAAAAATATTGTCTAAGGAACTAATTCAAGTAAATTGACCATTCTTAACTTATTATGGAACTCAGCCTTGAATGTTAGCATCCAAAAATGTGAAGATTAAAATATTTTATTGAAACTTTAATTAGTTTAAGGTAATTAATAACATGTTAACCAATAAAAATAATAAAAAATTTAAGGTAATTAATAAAATTGTTCCAGTGGAAATGATTACCAAACCCCAAAGTATATTAAATTTTTAAGTTTCATGGGGTTGGTTATATTGATGCTTCCACAACTTTTCTGACTTGACACAAAATCTACAGCTAGGACCAGGAATTCTCTTATTTTAAAATTTATTTTATTTATTTATTTTTTGGCAAGGTTTCACTATATTGCCAAGGCTGGTCTCCATTACCTAGGTTCAAGTGATCCTCCTACCTCAGCCTCCTAAGTAACTGGGATTACAGGTGCATGCCACAGTGCCTGGCTTCTCAATATTTTTTTAACCTCTAGATTGACAATCAAAACACAACATGACATAATTTTAAAAAGCTAAAAAGCTTGTAAATAATTTTTAACTTAAATTTCTAAAGAGCACCTATTATGCTCAAATTTATATATCATCCTCTAAAGTTGCAATCTATTTCGTTTGTTTGTTTTATATTTTCTCATTTGTCTTCTTCCTGGCAATATTTGTCAAACCTAATGCTAACTAAAGGGATGAGGCATTTGGTTTCATAGCCATAGGGCAAACACGACTAGTTTTAGTCATCAATGTACTTTGTGGTAGAAAAATGAATAAGTACTTCTGAAGACATAGGTGGTTCAAACGTCTCCTTTCGAAAAGATGGAATAGACATGCTTTTCCCTATTTCTCACACTAAGTACAACTAAAAACACAAGACACCATTCAAAAATGAACATAAAACTCTGAGAGGTAGAGAGAAGAAGGCAGACCAGTAAGGGGGTCTTAAAACCCATAAGTGACATAATAATGAGTTCCCTTTGGTTCTTCTTATGCCGTGTAACCCAAACTTAAAACTAGAGGTAAGAAGGGGGAAAAAAAAGCCCTAACAAAAGTCTGCTGTCTTTGGCCAAAGGACAAACAAAGGAATTAAGTGGAAAGACATAAAAATTTTAGACGATAACGTCTTAATTTAGCTAACTAGCATCTCAACAAATGCGAAAAAGGCCAAGAAGAACACTTAGTCTTTTAGCATCCACGGCCTGTCATGACAGGCCCCATAACGTCTGCCAAGGTGCTGCCAGAGATGACTGAGTAAGAAGTTGGGACCTTCATAGTCACCAGCTATAACTATCTCATGCCCCAATGAGAGTCAAAGGAGAGAGACCACCTGGAGAGTCTGGACTTCCACAGCCATCAAGTAGTATGAGGCATCCCCACTCCTTCTCACCAGGGTGATTGTGGAGGCAAAGGGAGAGGCAGAACTTTTGGCATTGCCCAGTGGTAATGGTGTTACTTCTCCCTCGTGGTGTCTTGGATGCCATAGGTGAAACAGTTACTACAATGAGGCACTATCACATCTCCTGCTAGGGAGTATCAGTAGAGGTCTAGTGGAGAGCCAAATCTCCCACCTATAATCAGCAGTAATGAAGACCCAATCCTCTGGTGTCAATGGAGGTCCAGTAGGGAACCTTATCTTTTGTTCCCTCTTGGTAATAATGAACCAGCAATTCCCCATCCCCACCAGCATCATGTCAGAGAAAGCAAGTTAAAATAGAGATTTAAATAAGATTCAGTGTTATAATATAAAGCATAAACTGTCCATATATCTGTCAAAAATCACTTGTCATATCAAGAACCAGGAAGTTCTCAAACTGAATGAATAAAAAGACCATCCTAGATGCAAGCAATGAAAAGACAAATATATTAGGCTAATCTGACCAAAATCTAATGCAGCCATCATTCAAACATTTCAATGAGCAATTACAAACATGCTTGAAACAAATGAAACCATGCAAAGTCTCAGCAAAAATATAAAAGATATAAGGAAGAAACAAGAAAAAAATTTTTTTAAATCTTTAAAAAAAATTTTTTTTTGAGATTAAGTTTTGCTTTTGTTGCCCAGGCTGGAGTGCAATGGCAAGACCTCGGCTCACTGCAACCTCTACCTCCCAGGTTCAAGCCACTCTCCTGCCTCAGCCTCCTGAGTAGTGGGGATTACAGGTATGCGCCATCACACCCGGCTAATTTTTTGTATTTTCAATAGAGACAAGGTTTCTGATGTTGGTCAGGCTGGTCTCAAACTCCTGATCTTGTAATCCTCCTGCCGGCCTCCCAAAATGCTGGGATTACAGGCATGAGCCACCATGCCCAGTCAACATGAAAAGTTTAGAGTTGAAAAATATTATAAGAAAGTCAGTGGACGAGCTCAATAGCAGAATGGAGGAGACAGAGGGAAAGCATAGTAAATTAGAAGGTAGAAATATACAAATTACCAAATTTACACAACGAAGAGAAAATAGACTGGAAAAAAGTATGCTCTCATGGATAGGTGGAACTATAATCTGACTTAGGGTCACTGAAGACTCAGAAGGAGAGGAGAAAAAGGATGATGCTGAGAAATTAGAAATAGAAGAAACAATGGCTGAAAACTGCCCAAATTTGACAAAAGATGTAAATCTACAGATTCATGAAGCTGTATGAATCCCAAACAGAATAATTGCAAAAAATAAATAACACTTTTCTAAGGAAAAAACAACTTGAATGACCAGAAACTATGGAAGTAGATTTCTCACCAGAAACTATGGAAGATGGACAGAAGTGGCAGAGAATTTCTAAGGTGATACAGGAAATAAATTCTTAAGCCAGGATCCTATACCTGGTGAAAATATCTTTCAGAAATGAAGGAGAAATCAATACATTTGTAGAACAAAATAAAAAATGAGAAAAAAAAACAGAGGTAATGCTTGCTGGTAGACCTCTCCTAAAAGAAAAGCTAAATGATATTCTTTAAACAGCAAGGAAATCGTTTCTTCTTTTTTTAAAGGAACGCTCAAATATTAGGAAAGAAAGGACAACATGGTAAACAAAACTATGAGTAAATTCAATACAATTTTATTCTCTGCTGTTTTCTAAATTATGTTTGATAGTTGAAGTAAAAATTATAAAACTACCTGCTACTATTTTAAATCTATGTAGAAAATACTTAAGATAATTTTAATATAAATGTGGGATTATAAAAAGATATAAAGAAAAGTAGAGCTTCCACATTTCACTCAAACAGGTAAAATGATGACACTAGTAGACTGTGATAAGTTGTCTATGTATGATATATAATAACACCTAAAATAACTATGAAGACAACAATACAAAGAGATACATTCAAAACATTAAAGATAAATAAAAATTGAATTTTCATAAAGTTTCATAGTGTAAAGGAAAGCCAAAAAAACAGAGTAAATGAAAAACAAAACAAATAGAAAACAACAATAAAAAAGAAACTCAACTTCCAGCTTATTAATATTTGCATTAATGAGGTAAATGTTCTAAATACATCAATTAAAAGCAAGAGATTGGCAGAGGTGATTAAAAGACATGATCCTGTCTATAAGAAACCCACTTCAGATGCAGCAATATAGGAAAGTTAAAAGTAAATGAGGGAAAATGTGCGTTATGCAAGCATTAGTCAAAAGAAGCAAGTGTGGCTATAATTACTTCAGATGCAGTACACTTCAACGTATCATAGACAGAGAATGGCAAGGGTCAATCAACCAAGAAAATATTGCTCTCCTATCTAACAACAGATCACCAAAGTACAAAAAGCCAAGACTCACTCTTAGAATTGAAAGGAGAAATAAATAAATCAACAACTACACTTGGATACTTCAACACCCCTCTCAAAAACTGATAAATAATTAGATAATCAACAAAGAAATAGGACCTAACAATACTGCCAACAAAGAGGATAAATTCCTTGAAAACACGAATTACCCCAACTCATCTGATACAAAACAGATCATGTTAATCACAGTGTAACTACTAATAAAGTTGAATATGTAATTTTAAAATTCCTCCCCCAAACTATCTCTAGAGACAGATGGTTTCATTGGAAAATTCAACAAAATACTTGAAGAAAAATTCACACTTTTATACAATCTCTGCCGTAAAATGGAAGAAGATGTAAAACCTCCAATTAATATTTTGAAGCTAATTGACCCCAAGTCTCACAAATTCTATAAAAAATTAACTCAAAATAGACCATAAATTTAAATGTCAAACGTAACAATATAAAAGTTTTAGAAAGAAGTCAGAACAATTTTCAGGGTTTAGAGCTAAGCAAAGGTCTTCTTAACTAAGCAATGAAGATAATTTGTAAATAATAAAATCAATGAATTAGACTATCAAAATTTAAAACTGGTATCATGTGAAAGACTCTTAAATAAATAAAATGATAATCTACAGACAGCAGAAAATATTCGTAAGCAATATACCTTACAAAGGACTAATATCTAAAAAACTCAAAATCAACAGTTAAACTCTAGTTAAAATATGAGTGAAAAACATTGACATTTGGTCAAAGAGGATATGGCAAATGGGCACAAAAGTAGATCAAATTATTAGCCATTGGAAGAATGCAAATTAAAACCACAAGGAGATATACACTAACCAAAGTAGCTTATAACCAAATGATTACAAGGTTATAGAAAAACTGGATCAATCATATGTTGCTGGTTGGAATCTAATAATACACAGGCACTCTGCGTATTTTTACATAAAAAGGAAGGTAGGAAGTTTCTCAAAATATTAAAGATGCTGCCACCATATGACCCAGGAACTATAATCCTGGGCATTTATCCTAGAGAAATAAAAATGTATGTTTACACAAGAACCTTACACAAATGTCCACAGCAGTTTTATTTGCAATAGCTAGACACTGAAAACAACACAGATGTTCTTCAGTAGGTGAATGGTTAAACAAATTGTGGTATATCCATGTAATGGAATACTACTGACAACAATGTGGAAAATTTCTAAAAATAAGAATTACAACAAAAATTGAGAAGAGTAAGTAACTGTATAGTCTGGACAGGTGAAGGTGTTGGATAAAAGCATGTCTTTGGAAGCTTAAACTGGAAGAGATGTGTAGTATATTCTGGAAGTAGGATAATTCTTTAAAAAGTTAGTTGTCCATTGTGAAAATAGAGGTTGATGTGATAATAATTGCTGCATTATTTCCCCAGATGATCCCAAGAACAGCTTTGGGAGTCTGACCATCTGTGCCTTTTTTTTGTGTGTGTAGTTTTTTAAAATTGTATTTTAAGTTCTGGGGTACATGTGCAGGACTGTTGCATGGTAGACACATGCCATGGTGGTTTGCTGTCTCCATCCCCCCGTCACCTACATCAGGCATTTCACCCAGTGTTATGCCTCCTCAACCTCCCCGCCCCCTGCTGTCCCTCCCCTAACTCTCTCCCCACCCCGCAACAGACCCCAGTGTGTGATGTTCCCCTCCCTCTGCCCATGTGTTCTCATTGTTCAACACCCACCTAAGTGAGAACATGCTGTGTTTGGTTTTCTGTTCTTGTGTCAGTTTGCTGAGAATGGTGGTTTCCAGATTCATCCATGTCCTTATAAAGGACATGCACTTACATCGTTTTTTATGGCTGCATAGTATTCCATAGTGTATATGTGCCGCATTTTCTTTATCAAGTCTATCATTTATGGGTATTTATGTTGGTTACAAGTCTTTGCTATTGTGAACAATGCTGCAATAAACATACATGTGCATGTGTCTTCAGAATTGAATAATCTATAATCCTTTGGGTATATATCCAGTAATGGGATTGCTAGGTCAAACGGTATTTCTATTTCTAGTTCCTTGAGAAATCACCACACTGTCTTCCACAATGGTTGAATTAATTTACACTCTCACCAACAGTGTAAAAGTGTTCCTATTTCTCAATATCCTCTCTAGCATCTGTTGTCTCCAGATTTTTTAATGATCACTATTCTAACTGGCATGAGATGGTATCTCCATGTGGTTTTGATTTGCATTTCTCTAATGACCAGTGATGATGAGCATTTTTTCATGTTTGTTGGCCTGATAAATGTCTTCTTTTGAAAAGTTTCTGTTCATATCCTTCACCCATTTTTGAATGGATTCATTTGTTTTTTTCTTGTAAATCTGCTTGAGTTCTTTGTAGATTCTGGATATTAGCCCTTTGTCAGATGGGTAGATTGCAAACATTTTTTCCCATTCTGTTGGTTGCCAGTTCTCTCTAATGATTGTTTCTTTCACCTGCAGAAACTCTTAAGTTTAATTAGATCCCATTTGTCTATTTTGGCTTTTGTTGCCATTACTTTTGGTGTTTTAGTCATGAAGTTCTTGCCTAGGCTTATATCCTGAGTGGTATTGCCTAGGTTTTCTTCTAGGTTTTTTATGGTGTTAGGTCTTATGTTTAAATCTTTAAACCATCTGGAGTTTAAAGATTTAAAGATTATAAGGTGTCATGAGGGAGTCCAGTTTCAGCTTTCTGCTAGTATTCCCAACACCATTTATTAAACAGGGAATCCTTTCCCCATTGCTTGTTTTTGTCAGGTTTGTCAAAGATTAGATGATTGTAGATATGTGGTGTTGCTTCTGAGGCCTCTGTTTCATTCCACTGGTCTATATCTCTGTTCTGGTACCAGTACCATGCTGTTTTGATTACTGTAGCTTTGTAGTATAGTTTGAAGTCAGGTAGTATGAGCATCTTTGCCTTTTTAGTTCAGTTTCGTTTTTTGTTTGTTTGGTTGCTTTTTCCTTTTGATATTTGCATAAATTTAGTAGGCACATGTGCAGTTTTCTTACATGAATATATCACACAGTTGTGAAGCCTGGGCTTTTAGTGCATTAATCACCCTAATAATGTACATTGTACCCATCAACTAATTTCTCATCTCCCACACATTCCTACCCTCCCACCCTACCAAATCTCCAATGTCTATTATTCTACATTCTATGTTCATGTGTACACATTGTTTAGCTCTCACTTATAAGTGCAAATATGCAGCATTTGACTTCTTGTTTTTGCATCGTTTTGCTGAAAATCATGGCCTCCAGTTTGATCTGTCCTTTTACTTCACTTGTAAGGTAGACAAATATTAAGTTTTGGCCAAAATAAATTTTTACTTAGATTGGCTTTGTAAACTAATACTGTCATCATTTTCCCTGGATTGAGTGGGATTCCTCATTGCAACTTCCTTTAGTTAGATTCTCCAAGTTTTTTTGGAACAATATAGACAAGTAACAATTGTAGAAATATGTTAGTGTCCAGGGAAAAGATACTGTTAACTTAGCAAACTCTTTAATGACAAGCTTCTTGCTTCCAGTTTTAGGGATGTACATCTTTCACCTGTGCACCAGATGTGTTGAGAGCCATAGAAAACATCTCTTTTTTATAACTTTTGGACTGGGGGAGATAAAATTTCAGGCCTTGATGCTTATAGCAAGTACTGATATTTATGCTGTTTATGAAACAGATTTCTCTAACTCATGACTTATCTTAAAGACAAATGGGGAGAAAGGAAAAGTCAACAACAGTGGGAAAAAATGAGTATAATGTCTTTTGAAAAATTCACTGGCTTACTATGCATTCATAGGTAAATCATTTTACTTCTCTGACTCTGTATTTTAATTTGTAAATAAAAATAAGATTAAATAGCAGAAATGCAACCACTCTGAAGACTTCAAAATGTAAAAATAAGGACATGTATATGCTTTATTTAAATGTAACCCAACAAAATTTAATTGACCATCTAATCCAAAACAAAGAATACCTAACCTTTAAGATCTAATACATATTAGAGGAGATCACATCATATATACAAGCCGCTATGGGTTGTTTTAAGTCTAGTATGAAGACCAACTTCTGGCATGACAATATCTGAGCTCCACTGACTCCAGTGAAACTGATAAAAATTGTGTTTTTAAAGGCCTCTTGAAAATTGTGCTAAAGGCAGACAGCAAATGAAGCAACATCTATCCAAAGAAGTCTCTAAAATTTTAGTAATAAAGGTGAGTCTATGGTTCTTGAACAAAGAAAATCCCATCTCTCCCCCTACCCAGCTCAGCAGGGTAGAGCCTCCATTCCAGACATCTGGAGCCAAGAATACAGGGCTTCTACCATTCCCATTCTCCATCTAGAGGGATTTCTTCTCAGGATCTGCCTCCAAGTACCTATTGCTGAGGCTAAGATTTGGGTAAATATGGTCAAGAAAAGCAGTTTCCTTTCTCTGCTCAATCCCCACTCATGGAATATATAGTCTATCTGTTTAGAATACTGAGAGCCTTATAGCCCTTGCCCCAGCACTTAAAGTGATAATTATTCTATATCTGGAGAGCCGAAGTAAGTGGCCTCAAGCTGCAGCTCTCCCTCCCTGCATCAAGTTCTGGGTTGCTGAAACAAGAATGTCACTCAAAGAGAATCTTGCCCATGTCCCAACTCTCAGCTCTATGGCCTTAACTCAGAGATTTTGCCTGGTAGAAGCAGGCCACAAAATGATGACTCTAAATACTTCTCAAAGGAGCTGACTTTATTTTCAACAAAGCATGAAGAAGCTGTAGTCAATGGGCAATCTCAAGAACAGTGAAGGTTACAGTGAAGGAATATTTGGAAGAGTTTTATGATAAAGATACAGCCTAGTTTGTAGGCCAACTAGCTTGTTGGAAAGGACTGGGCAATCTGACAAATTGAAGAAATGCTCCTAAGGTCAAAACAAACATCAAAGAAATCATTAAAAAGAGCCAAATGAAAATTCTGGAGCAGAAATCTGTAATAACTGAAATAAAACATTTATTAGAATTAACATTAGATTTGAACTGGAGGAAGAAAGAATTAGTGAAATTAAAAATAGATTGATAGAAGTTAGGCAAGATGAAGAACAGACAGAAAAAAGAATGAGGAAAAATAAATAGATACTCAGAGAAATGTGGAATACCATTAAGTGCACCAATATACATATAATGGGAGTGTCGGAATAAAGGAGAGGAAGGAGAAAAACATGTTTAAAGATATAATGGCTCAAACTTCTTGCATTTATTGACAAACAGTAATTACAATGAACTTCAAGTAGAGTAAGCACAAAGAGACTCACAGATACATTACATGAAAGTGCTAAAAGTAGGTCAGGCATGGTGGCTCTGACCTACTTTTAGGTAATTACATGGGATTACATCGCCTGTAATCCCAGCACTTTGGGAAGGCAAAGCAGTGGATCACCTGTGGTCTGGAGTTCGAGACCAGCCTGGCCGACATGATGAAATCCCATCTCTACTAAAAAATACAAAAAAAAAAAAAAAATCAGCCAGGTATGGTGGCTGGGGCCTATAATCCCAGCTACTGGGGAGGCTGAGGCAGGAGAATTGCTTGAACCTGGGGGCAGAGGTTGCAGTGAGCCGAGATTGTGCCATTGCCCTCCAGCCTGGGTGTCAGAGTGAGACTCTGTGTCAAAAAAAAAAAAATGTTAAAAGTGAAAGATGGTGGTAAATCTTCAAAGCGACAATAGAAAAACGATGTGCTATTTTTTAAAAATAAGGTAAAGTAAAGACTTTACCAGATAAACAGAAAGTGAGGATATCTGTTTCTAGCAAACTCACCTGGTAAGTAATACTAAAAGAAATTCTTCAGGCTAAAAGCAATTGACACCAGATTGCAATGTAGAGTCACACAAACAAACAAGGAGTACCAATTAAAGTAATTATGCAAGTATAAAAGACACTACAAAGCATATTTTCCTTTCTTCTTTTGATGACTTTCAAGAGGAATTGTAAAAACTTTTTATGTATATTTTTATATATAATGTACTATTTATAATATATGTGTAATATATTTGCTGATAATAGTGCAAAGGTGGTAGGGGAGTAAAGCTTTAATAGGTTAAGAAAATGACTACATATGCTAGAATAATAATTATAGAAATATTTCTGGGGTTTGTAACAATAGATATAATACATAGAATAAAACCACAAAAAAAGTAGAAAATAAAATAAAGCTATATATCACTGGAATTAGGCTAGTTTAAAGCTAAGGCTCATTTTGATCAGTTAAGATGTATATAGTAAATTCTAGAGTAACCACTACAAATCAAGTCAAAAATATAGTGAAAATTTTAAAATATATATATATATGCAACATTAGAAAATGTTCACTTAAAACTATACAGAGGAACTGTGAATCAAAAAAGACAAGAGAACACATAGAAAACAAAAGTAAAATGTACGATGTAAATTCAAATATATAAATAAAAACATTAAATGTTGGTGAATTGATTCAATCAAAGGCAGAGGTTGTCAGATTGGATTTTTTTTTTTTTAGAAAATACTCCCCATATGTATGTTTAGGGAAGAAGACATACTTTAGATTCAAAGACAAATAGACTACAAGTAAAATGATGGAAATGACATATATTGCAAACAGGAACTGTAAGAAAGCTGGAGTAGGTATAAAAACTTAGACAAAGGAGACTAAATCAGAATATGTTACTAGAGATAAAGAAGGGAATTTTATAATGATAAAGGGGGAGATCTCATAACTCTAAGCATACATTGACAAATACTTAGCTAGATTGACTAAGACAGAAAGAGAGGACTCAAGTTGCAAGATTGAGAAATGAAAGAGGGGACATTATTACAGACCCTACAGAAATAAAAAGAATTAAAACAAATACTGTAAACAATTATATGCAAACAAATTAGATAATTTAGATGAAATGGACAGATTCTTAAAAAGATACAAAGTACCTAAACTAAGGAAGAAACAAACAATGTGAATAAACCTGTAACAAATTAAAATATTAATTTAGTATTCAAAATCTACCCACTAAGGAAAAGCCAAGGTTCATATTGGTTCACTGATGAATTCTATCAAACATTCAAAAAAGAACTAATAGAAATTATTTACAAACTCTTACAATAAATGTACTGAGAGAGAATACTTCCCAATGTATTTCATGAAGCCTGTTTTACCTTGATACAAAAAACAGACAACAAAATCACAAGAAAACTATAGACCAATATGTTTTATGAATACGGACACAAAAATCCTCAATAAGACATTGGCAAACTGAACCCAGCAATATATAAAGAGAATTATACACCATGACCAAGTGGGATATATCCCAGAAATGCAAGTTTGGTGTAGCATCCAAAAATCAATTAATATATTCTACCATATCAAAAATAGGAAAAATAAATGTTCATCCCAATAGATGCTAAGACAGCATTTGAAAAAATTCAACACATTTTTATGGTTTAAAAAAAGAAAAAAATCTCAACAAACTAGGAATAGAAGTGAATGTCCTCAAGTTAGTCATAAAAGAAATGCAACTCAAAACCACTATCAGATACCACTTCAGAGACACGAGGATAGCAAGTATCAAAAAGTCAAATATCAGAAAGTATTGGTGAGTATGTGGAAAAGTTGAACCCTCCTACACTGCTGATGTAAGTATAAAATGGTGCAGCTGCTTGGAAAATAATTTGACAGTTTATCAAATGATTAAACATAGTTTCCATATAGCCCAACATTTCTACTCCTAAGTATATATCCAAAGAAATAAAAACATATGTCCACACAAAATCTTATACATGAATGTTTTAGCACCATTATTCATAACAGTCAATAGGCAGAAACTACTCAGATATCCATTAACAGATGAAATGACAAACAATACAAGGTACATATATACAACAGGATTTTATTCATCCACAAAGAGGAAGGAAGTACTGATGCATGATACAAATGAATGAACTTTGGAAACACTATGCTAACCAATAGAATCCAGAGATAAGTGGAAGCCTTGTTTAATCTCTTTTTCTCATTTCTAGTCTTTATATATTCTTGTTCTGCCCTGAAAGAGAGCCTGATGATAGATTATCTTTATCCTGAATTCAGCCCCAGAGTCATAATATTAGGAGGAACTAAATTCAAAAGGAAAAATATGCATGGAAATTATTTACCTCAATTTTTGTCCTTATTGGTTAAATATAATTGCTTTTAATCTTAAAAGAGGGGATAAATATTTCATTGCTTGTTGACCTTCAAATTCTTTCAAAACTTGCTGTGTGTTTTAACAAGTCTTTCATAAAAGATTCCCCCATATTCTTAGACAAAGGAAGAAAAAAATCAAATTACCAAGGATTGAAATTTCTAATCTTTTAAAAGACTACAGACCTTGCCCCTCTTTTGTGCTAAAAATCGGAGTCAGATATCCACTCTAAATGATCTGTGCTAATATAGTGGTCCTCTGCCTTGGATAACTGGAAACCTTAGATAATCTTCTCAGTTAAATTAGGATTATAATAATATTTTGTCACACTCTGTTTTCTGTCTCCTTTGAGTTGACAGTCTTTACCCACAGGGCAGTGGTATACTGGAAGTTCTTAAGCCTATACAACAGGGAAAGCTGCCAGGCTTATGGTCACTAGTTGAGCGGTACAACCATTCACCCATTTTTCAATCCCACTTCTCGATCACTTAGCAATGAATTTATTTCTTCAAGAAAGTTATATTAAGTTTTGTTTTCTATAGGACAGACAATGTATGCTGATAATACAAAAGCAAGTAATACAGAGCCCTTATCCTTGGCACTCACAATCTAATAGCCAGATGCAAAGAGGAGATGGGGGTGGAGGGAACGTACAGCAATATGCCATATATACTTTAGAATACATGATGGTGAAGTCAATAAAGATTTTGGAAAGGAAGAGATACTGAGCTGAATTTTAAGAGTGAAGATATGTTCTTCCAGCAGACAAAGGTGGAGTGTACATACTTTTATGAGAAGGTGCAGACTATTTATTGAAATAATCATCTTGTACCCACAGCAAAATAGCATGTCCAGATGATATATCCTTCCCCACAGAGTTAAGCAAATCAATGTCAATAGATTAAATCCTGACTTCCACATTTACAAAGCTCACAGAAAATCATTTAACCTCTTTCTTTGGAGATATGATAGGTATTTAACCTCTTTTAACAGGAGATCTTTTTCTGCATATGAACCCCACAGAATCCTCCAGAGTTGGGAACGAGTCTCTTGAGCCTTCCCAGTGGTGATGGTGGAATAGTGGCAAGCATGGCTGCTTTCCTGAGCCTTTCCTCTCTCTAGGGCACTGCCCAGCCTAAGTGAAGCAGGAAAGTGGCCCACCTCCACTGCATACTTACCAAGAACATGCCAACTCAGTCTGGCCGACCCAACATAGACAAACACATTTTGGAATACCCAAACACAAACATCCCCTGCCTGGGATGTTCCTAACTTCAGAACAGAATTCCCAACAAGTTTGAAGTTAAACCAGTCAAAAAAGTGTCTGCAAATTCTTTGAACAGAAAGCAGACTCCTGGGCACTGTTATATTTAACTGCGGAGTCACTGTGTATTCCATGTATCAACCACCTGGCATGTTAAATAAGCAACATCTTCCATTGGTGTACCCTCTTACCATGCACGAATACAGATAACATGCATTATTTCATTGGAATACTCTAGGCTAAAGTGGTCAAGTGTTCTCTGGAGTAACCGAGGAGGGAATAGAACTTTATGACGTGATCAGTGTCACTCAGGTAGTAATGGAGTCAGAGCCAGAGCAGAGCTTTCTGGGTCCTGAGTTTGTAATGTAGAGTCTACTTTTTGTACTGATTATGGTTTTATTTTTCTCACATGACAAAAAGTTTAGAGAGACAATTCAGACAATTCAGAGTTGTAGTAACTCGGCAAGCCTGGCAAGAACTGCAGTTTTTTTCTGTCTGCTCCATCTACCTCACCTTGTAGGCCTTTGTCCTTGTGTTTGCCATCTCCTGATCACCAAAGAAATGCTTAAATTTCAGGCTTCGAGTTTACTCTCTGGGAATGAAAAAGATGGAAGGGGTGCAGGAACAAGGAGGGCAAAAGCTGAGCCTGTCGTTTTTTTAAAAAATACAAGCTTTCCTTAAGATGTTGACATCTATTTGGACATTATTATGTTACCTGGTCATCTCTACGTGTGAGGGAAGAGTAGAAAGAGGATTTTTGCTTTTGAACTTCTAAAGTAGAAAAAGTAAGGGAAGAGAAGGCATTGAATTGCTCCGGGTAAGGACTCATTTACCATATCTAGCACTAGCTGAATTAGGTTGGCGTTTTAAATATCATATCTTAATTTTCATTAGATACAAATTATTACATAGAATTATTGGAGGTAGCGAGGAGGAGGTTGGAATGTCAGAATATTTTGAATTAAAAAACACAGTCTCGTCCTTTCTTGTTCTGACCTAAATGCTTTTGCAGGGAGATTACTCAAATCTTGGATTTTTCACATTTGCCATTAATACATCCGTTTTGTACTTTATGCCTTTTTTCACACATTTGTTTGTTATTTTCTTTTCTCTCTTTTCCTTCAATTTTTAATACAAATTTTAAACATACACAAAATAGAGACGATAATATAAAGAACCCCTATGTACTATCAGCAATGACCACCTGCAACCATGATCCTTTTGCCAGTCTCACTTTGGCTATTCTCTCCTTTTATTCCTCCTGAATATTTTAAGAAAGCTCATTTCATTTCTGGCACACCAAAATGAGTTATGTCTATATGTATGCCTCTAATTTATTTTTGCTTCTTCAAACAGAAGAACCTATAAGGTTTTAATATTATTTCAAAAAAAATCAATGGAAAATTATTATTTAGAAATTCTATGTCTTCTCTTTCCATATTTTGTTGCAAAAGTTTAACAAGGGGGAAAAAGAAGAGAAATAAATGTTAAAATGAGAAGCTAAATTTTTAAAGAACTGGGATGTTAAGCAGAGCTTCAGCAACCCCCTATGGGAATACCTCTCCACTACACAGAGCAGAATTTATCCTCCACCTAACATTTAGGTCACAGTTAATCTGCCATTTAAACTATCATTGACAATTGATAAATGTAACAATTAGTATTCTATTCAAATTCTTTAACTTTTTAAAATAAATTATAAATCTTAAACCATGTTCTAGAAAGTAGCTAATGGGAGCTGCCACAATATCCTACAGGAGAAGCTGTTTAAAGTAACAGCTTCTTCTCTCTCAGAGATATTGATTACTCTGACCCTCTGCTATCTTTTCCTTGAAGACAAATAATCCAAAATGTTAATAACTATTCCCAATTAAGTATGTATTTTTTCATTCACATATAGTGTTATTCATCTGTTCAGCCATTCGTTTATAAATTCACTCATTCATGAAACATTTCACAGGTCCCATATGCATGCTGCCACTAGAATCTTTAAGGATGAAGACCCTAGTAAAGAACCATAACTGTCTCTGTTTTCATAAAGCTAGGCGAACTCACACCCTAAAAGCTTTATGTAGAAATCAGGTAAAAATTGGTTATTGTCTAATATTTGGAGAGCAGAAATGCCAATATCAAAAGTGTTTTGAAAAAAAAAAAAGAAGCGTAGTGGCAGGATCCTGGGATGGGAAATTGGCCTGGCTGGAAGAATCGCTATATGTGTATTTTTATCATCCATGTGTTGGATGAAGCGGAGAGCTGCCAGATAGCTTCTTTTCGACAGCTTGGAGTTACCGTTGGGAACAGATCCATGTATGGAAGCGAAAGCCGAAAGGCACAGATAAGCTGAGATCTAGCTATGCAAACCATGTTTAGAGACACTTAAAGGACAAGCATCCCAGGTCCTTTCTTTCTGGTAAATTTAGAGAAGCCATCATACCGGGATCTTTTTTCACATCCAGCCCATGCGGACTGAGCAGCCAAGGCTTGACAGAGGTAGGTGCCGGGCTTTTGTGATGGAACTTATATAAAGGATCATTTGCAAATATTTCCTCCAGAGCCCTTGATGTCCTTTAAGGGAAGGTGCCAGATAATATTTAGAAAAGAAAAACAACAGAAAAAAAAATAGATTGGGGCTAGTGACTAAGAGGTATTTAACAGCTCTGCCTCCACAAAACGGGAAGCTTTGCTATGGAAGAAAAGTGACAGCACAGATTTGCTGCCAAATAAAATCCCTCTGTCCTAGGTCACTTACCATTTGGAATTTTGTGGATACAAGTCTTCCTTGATATTGCCGGCACCTTTAGGAATGAGCCACAGCTTCCACGGGGTTCTGAGACTCTGTGTATTTTAGGCTTGGGGAGGTGGGATTTGTCTTTTTCCTTGCTTGTTCTCAAGCCAGCAAAAACTCGCATGTGTGACTAGTTCTTCCTTAGACATAGGAAGAGCTGCTTGTAAACGACATTATTATTTTTGGCAGCTGAAGTCATTTTTGCAGTATTTCTCGGCAGATCGGAGGTTGATTACATCCTGTTCAGATTCTTGGGTTGTTTTCACAAACATGGGGTCTTACGCAAGTTGAAGTTGCCGAAACTAGCTGCGAGCCCTGGGCTTTTCTCAGCACCTTTAAAATTTCGTCTTTCTTTTTTGCTACTGACTGAAAACTTTGGAACTTGAGAGGAAATGTTTTCAAGTATTATTATCGTTTTGTCATCAGTGATGTTTTGGGAGTAGATTGCGGCAGAATATAAAAAATTCTGTGTCTCAGGAATCCAAGGTAAAAGCATGAATATGAAGAGGGCAACACCACCAGTATGTATATGACTGCCCTGTATTTTCTAGAATACAGATTAATCCAGCCAAATCATATCAATTGCACTTTGAAATGCTACTCCGGCTAATTACCAAATGGTAGTTATTAAATTAAAGCTTATCTGTTAAAATTGTTATCAAAGTTTGTGAACTCCTGCCAAACACAAACGTCCAGGGAAAAGTTATAGGTCATATCTATAAAATATGCATGTTTTGCCAAGATTGAATTTTAAAAAAATTATACAAGATAATGGAATTTAAACTCAAGATTTATTTTGCTGCGAATAATGTGTCCATAATTCAAATAAGATTTGGACCAATTCTTTACCTAGCTAAGTTTTCAATCTAGAGTATGAGCGGGAAAAAGAAAAGAGTGAAATGAAGAAATATGGAATGTGATATTCCCTCTCTGATGAGAGATGTGACATGGCAAATTATTAAAAATCAAGTATAAGAAAATAAAAATAGTTTGTAATACTGACCAAGGAGTTGTTCTCTGGATAAATTAGGTGTCTGGGAAAGGCAATTCATTTAATAGATAGAGATGAAATGACTAGTTTTGTGGTGGTTTCTTTCAAGCTGTGAATGTCCCATAACACTAAAAAGGTGGCAGAGAAAGAGGAAATGTGTTTTTATTTCAATAATGCACCACAATTATTAAAATAATTATAATACTAAAAGGTAGATTGTTTTCATCAAATTATTTTATATGTCGATTTATACTGACAGCACATTAACATAACATGTTTGTGGATTTCGAGAATAGGTTATTTTACTTTACTTAAAAATACTAATGTTCTGTATTTGTGAGAGAGTTAGAGAGAAAAAGAGAGAGAGAATAAACTATGCCTTCCTTTTTTAAACTAACAGAGACAAGCTGTCATAACTTTTGCTAAAGTGGAACAGGCCTGCAAAAAGATGGTTTTAAAATACTTAATTAAACGCTACATACCAGCCGGCTTCTCAAAAGGAACAGCACAGCAGTAGTCTTTGCAATTTTCAGTATGTAAAAGGTTCACATAAATGATGCCACTAGTGTTTGTGAACAGATGCAATGCATATATGACATCAGCTACTGTGTTCTCGTTTGCCTACTGCCAAGTACATTTCAAGTGTGCACTCCTCATGAGAAATGTCTGCTCCTATTTTTTCTTTTGCAAACTAATTCAAAAAGCATAGCATAAGTAATAGAGAATGACTTACTGCTATTTTTTTGTATATACTATGTCAAGATTTATGGAGGAAAATTCACGACAGTCAAGCTACTTGTCCTTTTGACTCATGGCTTCTTAAGCATTTAGTGATGACTATACACATAGGAAATCTTAAAGAGATCGTATTTTGAGAGGAAAATTGAAGGTGTTGGCAGTATTAGGTAAGAAAAAATGGCTTTTAATGACCTGTGTTAGAGTCAGCTGAAGTATGAAGCAAGTTCATGGTGGCCAAGTATGATGAAAAAATTCGAAATTGTTCCAAATAGCCTAAAGCACAGGTTAGGGGCATCTGTCTACAGGACGGGACCCGTCTGGATAGCTATGGGCCTAGTCTATGGTGTGGCAATGATAGGAACAGCAAGCACTTTTTAGGGGATTCGATGGGGAACTGTATTTCTGAATGTTGGAAGAGGGTTTGTATGAAAGTAAGAGTAGAGATTTATTCTTCCAGAAGCCTGGAAAATTTTGGCCCATAGAAAAGGTCATTTTGTTTCAAGGGAAAATATACTATTGGCTATTCTTAAAAAAAAAAAAAAATCCAAATCCCCTTACTCAGATGACTACAAGCTGTGAGACATTGATTGGTCCCTGACAGAATAGTAAAAAGATTTTAAGAATGTTAAAAATGACACAAAAGGCCGGAGATTAGGCAAAGGTGTTGGTAAGGAATTTGAAGGCCAGAAAGGCTGTAGGATGTCTCCAAGTTCAATCGTTGGAAGGTGAAGGTCCCTGGGATCCAGTTCACCTGGTATTCTGATCAGACATGATCTGCCCACGAAGAACTTCTTTCTATTTTTTATCTTAACATTACATGACATTTTCAAGTCTTGTGGCAAGGTATTGGAAGAAAATTGTATGCCAGAACATTTTTGATGGTAGTTTTAAGGTTTGTGAAGTAATAAAAGGGAAACAAATTCAAGAGGCATTTAGTGCTGTTGAGGAGAAAAGGGCCTTTCTTATCCCATTGATTTCTTTCCCTGATATGATCCATGGTTATCAACTCTGGCTGCACATGAAAATCACTTAGGATAGGTGATGCCCACATTCCACCTGTAAGGAATTATATATGTTAGTGGGGTCCAGACAAGGGTAATTTAAGTCCATTCCATGACATTCTAATGTACAACTGAGATTGAGAAATACTTCTTTTATGCAATTAAAAAAAGTGGTAACCAGTCTAATTTATTTCAAAAGAGGAGTCAACAAAACCACAGCTGAAGATTAGAAAAAAAATGTACTTTTATCCAGAAGGATAATTTCCTTGTAGGTTTTATTGATATAATCTTTGCTAACAGAGAATCCCTATTTTAAAAGATTCAGCATATTTAAAAAGAAGTTTTCTCTGTAATAAAGGATTGATTTGTATTTACTTGATATCTATCATACTCCTTAGCCTGAATCCTGTGTGAATGCTAACCACAATTACTGAAAGCTATAAAATATGTATATGTGACATTATAGTTCTTAACTACAGATACTAAATAAAATTTTATATTGTTTTAGAAAATAATCAAACAGACATCTTGAAAGGGTATGTTAATTTTGGATAGCAACAATTTTCTAAAAAATGGGCAAATTTATTCTAAAAAAGGAAAATCATGCTATCTTTGCCTTTTACCTTTCTAGGAAGTACCAAGAACTTACTAAACTTTAAAAAATGAAATCATACCTTAATAGAAGTGATGAGGACCAGGAAATGTCTTAAATCAATTTCTGAACCAGGCATGTTTTAGGTAAATGAGAAAGAAGACTCCACTGAATATTTACTCTGTTCTGAGCAATGTATTAGATGCCAATTAATAATAATATACAATAATTATAACTCTAGTTCCTTAATCTGCCCAGCAGCTTGCCTTCTGAGAGACAAAGGGCAATTATATATGAAATGATTCTAAGAACTATTGCCAATTGCAAGATATTGTTGAATTTAATGCAAAGAAACATAATTCTAACCAACTATTTTTAAACCTTCTATTTTTATTGCTTCACTTATATAGATAAAATACATTCTCTGAAATAAAAAGTCTTTTGGATGTTGCAGTTAAAATCTTGAATTCCAGATTCAGACAAATCCATGTTCAAATCCCAATTTTGCTACATTCCGCCATGCTGGACAAGTCACCTAAAAACTCTGTCAATATGTATACAGCTTTTACTGTTTTCCAAGAACACTTTTAAGCAAGTTACAGATAATAATTTACTAATTCTGACAAGTAACCCTATGGGATAGTCACCCATTTTACAGATGGAAACACTGACACACAGAGAGGTTTAATATGCCCGAGGTCACACAACTAGTAAAAAAAGGAAGTAGGATTTGAAGCCTGTGTTTAACCTCTGTGCTGTACTGTTCCATAGTCATTTCCTTGCCTTTTAAAAATGAAAACAATTAAAATTAATGTGTAAAAGATATACAGTATAGTTATGGCAAGAAATAAGAGTCAAATAATATTATTATTTTCAGATTACTGTCCACGTAGTTTAATAATCATTTGAAAAAGCTTTTCTGAATACCAACTCTGTAAAAAATAACATTGAACACTCTTTACAAACTAAGGCTTCTAAAGTGTTGAGTAGACATTTTTCGAATATCAAAGTTAAATTATTATTTTGTGACTGTATTCCATCCCTGCAGTCTCTCGGCCTATCATATTAACCATGTTTCAATCAATGTATGCTGAAATGTTAAACACCCTTTCCTTCACTCTTCAACACTATGTAAACAAAGATGATTGGAAAATGTGATAAAAATCATTTAAATGCAAGTTAGTATTATATTGAAGGACCTATCTCCCATACATGTTAAATTTCATTTAATTTTCAATTCATTAATCTAAAATGAAGAATAAGAAATGCACTCAACAATTAACTTACATTTGCTTATGAGCATATAACCTTTGGAAATTCAACATACAATTTTTACCAGTTTTGTGAGTTGTGCATTTAGCTTTGTAAAAGTTATAAAGAAATAATTTTACAGATAAAGTGTAGGGAAATTGGTCAGTTGTACTTTTGTAAAAGGGAATGAAATGAAAGCTTGCCTCTATTTTCCTCACTTTCTATTAGACACGTGCAGAGGAATAGAGGTCGCTTACACCTTCTAACACTGTTTTCACTCTACACACATTTAAGAACACTTATTATATCATTTTTCCAGAGATGATTTTGTTATCATTAATATTAAATAATCTTTTGCTTAAAAAGATAAATATCCACTGTCCTACTACAGGCAGGGGAAAGGAAAAACAACTTATGAGATGAGAGATTTAAACACAAAATGGAATTCCTTCAAGTCCCATAATCTATAGACCCTGATAGATTATATTTTTTTAAAGTATCAACAATGATATAAACAATAAACTATAGTAATTCATAAAATTATACCTTCCTGAGCAATGTAAAGAATTGGAAGACAAAACAAGAACACAATATGCTAAAAACCAAATCCCAAAGTTTCATTATAAAGAAACTAAATTTACATAACATTTATACATTTTCACTTATGTTCAATACATGTGTCCTTGAGCCAAGGTAAAGGCCCATGCTCTTTTGGGGAACACAGACTAAATAGAAAACCATTATAAAGATTATATGCTCCCATAACTTGTTTTTTCTTCTCAATCATCCATTTGGGTTACCAAGCCCAAGTTACTTTTTGGGCATGGTAACCCAAATGGATGATTGAGAAGAAATTAATTTTATCTGTTTTTCAAAGAAAGATACAATAAATACTCATTAAATAGGTTGAGAAACAGACCTCCAAAAGTTCACCAAGGTTGTAACCTTCCTAATCACAGTTTCAAAATGTAATCTGAAAGAGGACTGTTCTTTCATATCTTTGGTGAAGTAAAGCTTTCCATGGTCAAAAAAATGGATCTATGAAATATTGCATAAAATATATCTCCATCTCAGGTATCAGAGGGCACACTAACACACGATTAGCTCTGAGAAATTCTGCAGAAGGTAATATGAGCACGACCTTGCTATCATCAATGAGGGTTTAGAATCAAGACAAAGAGTAGCTGATTCCATGTGCTCCCTAACCTCTCAGTACTGAAATAAGGCTAACTCAAGATTAGCCATTTCTCTAAAAAAATTAATTTGACATGGACCTATGGTTTTAACATTAGGGCAAGTGATTTAATGGGTCTACATGTGAAAAGGGTAGGATGCCTAATTTACAGAATGCCTGTTTAAGTTCCATTGACATCGTTAACACCTGACACTCCAAATATGTATTTGCAGCGATTCTGAAAGTATAGAAAAGCCTTTTGAATATTGTTACTGTTGTTGTTGGAGGTGATAATAGCACGAATAAACTGCTCTCCTTTGACTTAGATTCAGCCTACTATAGAAGATGTGTGTGTGCATTTGTAGGTGTGTATGGATGCACATGTTTATTGTGTTTTCAGAGCATCTAGAATTGAGCTCTATGAGCATTTCACACCAATGTGATTTTTTTTTACTTTTTTCTGTTTTTGTAATTAAAAAAACTTTGTGGGTACATAGTAGCACATGTAATTATGGGGTACATGAGATGTTTTGATACGGGCATGCAATGTGAAATAAGCACATCATGGGGAATGGGATATCCATCCCCTCAAGCATTTATTGTTTGAGTTATAAGCAATCCAATTAAACTCTTTAAATTATTTTAAAATGCACAATTGTTATTCACTATAGACACCCTGTTGTGCTACCAAATAGTAGGCCTTATTCATTCTTTCTAACTATTTTTGTACCCATTAGCCTTCCCCACATCCCCCACTACCCTTCCCACCCTCCGGTAACCATCCCTCTATTCTCTTTGTCCATGAGTTCAATTCTTTTGATGTTTAGAAACATCAAAACTGAATAGTACACAATTGTGTATATGTACCACATTTTCTTTATCCATTCATCTGTTGATGGATGCTCAGGGTGCTTCCAAATCTTAGGTATTATAAACTGTCACGACAAACATAGGTGTAATATCACTTCCATATATTGATTTCCTTTTTTTGTGGCGTATATACCCAGCAGTGGAATTGCTGGATCATATGCAACTCAAATCTTAGTTTTTTTGAGGGACCTCCAAACTATTCTCCATAGTGGTTGTACTAATTTACATTCCCACTAACAGCATACAAGCATTCCCTTTTTACCACCAGCATTTGTTATTGCCTGTCCGTTGTATGTAAGCCATTTTACCTGGGGGAGATATCTCATTGTAGTTTTGATTTTCATTTCTCTGATGAGCAGTGGTGCTGAGCACCTTTTTATATGCCAGTTTACCACTTGTATGTCTTCTTTTGAGAAATGTCTATTCAAATCTGCTGCCCATTTTAAAAAATCAGATTATTAGAATTAATCTCATAGAGTTGTTTGAGCTCCATATATATATATATATATATTTTAAGCCCTTGTCAATAGGCAATTTGTCAATATTTTCTCCCATTTTGTGGGTTGCCTCTTTACTTTGTTGATTGTATTATTTGCTGTACAGAAGCTTTTTAAATTGATGTGATCCCATTTGTCCATTTTTGCTTTGGTTGCCAGTGCTTGTGGGGTGCTGCTCAAGAAATCTTCACTTAGACCAATGTGTTGAAGATTTTCTTCAATGTTTTCTTGTAGTAGTTTCATGGTTTGTGGTCTTAGATTTAAGTCTCTAATCCATTTTGATTTGATTTTTATATACATTGAGAGTCAGGAATTCCGTTTCATTCTTATGCATATGGATATTCAGTTTTCCTAGGGCTATTTACTGAAGAGACTGTCTTTTTTCCAGTGTATGTTCTTGGCAACTTTGTCAAAAATGAGTTCACTATAGGTGTGTGGATTTGTTTCTGGGTCCTCTATTCTGTTCCATTAGTCCATGTGTTTGGTTTTATGCCATTATCCTGCTGTTTTATTTACTCTAGCTCTGCAGTATAATTTGAAGTCAGATAATGTGATTCTTCCAGTTTTGTTCTTTCGCTTAGGATACCTTCGGCTATTCTGGGTCTTTTGTTGTTCCCCATACATTTTAGGACTGTTTTTTTCCTATATCTGTGAAGAATGTTATCAGTATTTTCATAGGAATTACATTGACTCTATAGATTGGGTAGTACACATATTTTAACAACATTGATTCTTTCAATTCATGAATATGAGCTATTTTCCATCTTTTTGTTATTCTCTTCAACTTTTTTTATCAATGTTTTATAGTTTTCATTGCAGTAGTCTTTTCACTTCTTTAGCTAAGTTAATTCCTAGGCATTTAATTTTATGCACAGCTAATGTAAATGGCATTATTTTATATTTCTTTTTTATATTGTTGACTGTTGGCATATGGAAATGCTACTGAATTTTATGTGTTAATTTTGTATCTTGCAACTCTACTGCATTTGTTTATCAGTTTAATATCTTTTCTGTGGAATCTTTTAGTTTTTCCAAATATCAAATTGTATCATCTGCAAACAAGGGCAATTTGATTCCTTCCTTTCCAATTTGGATGCCCTTTATATCTTTCTCTTGTTTGATTGCTCTAGATAGGTCTTCTAGCACTACATTGAATAAAAAGTACACTAATGTAATTGTGTGACTATCTCACTATGTACTAAGTTCATTGAGTAGCTGGAGATGTGGTTCTAAGGAACTTAGAGTACACAAAAACAGACCATTGCAAAGCAGTTTGGTGAGAACTATGAGATAGAGTTAATGGCACAGACTAGAGATGCAGGTTGAGAGAGCAGCACAGGCAAAGTCTAGAGAAAAAGGAAAATCAAGACAACTTACAGATAGGAAACTAGAAGTAGTTTATTATTACAAAAGGTACTTTGTTGTTTTTTTAGTTGAGGTATATTACACCTACAGAAATGTGATTATGCAGCTCAAGGAATTTTCATAAATGGAATTGACCCATATACCCATCAAATAGATAAAGAAACAGAATCATCCTCAGCACTTCAGAAGGCCTCCTTATTCCACTTTCCAGACCATTTTCCTCTTAAAAATAACCACTAGACTAATCTCCATCAGGGTTTTGCTATTGCCCAAGCTTTTAGGTATGAGATAGGAATAAGACTGAAGAGGCAATAGTGAGAATCCTGTATACTGCTAATAAGTTGAAACTTTGTTCTGAAATCAGTGGCTGGAGAGTAGGAGGTAAGGGTTCTAACCAGGAAGGTGATTGGATCTCTGACCCTCTTCCTTATATTGCATATTCACTGCTATTTCCTGACCCAAAGTATATAATTAATGTTTGATGAATAATTAAGTGAATAAATGAATATTCTTTACTTACTCCAAGTAATGTGTTTATTATTCAAAAATCACATGAAAGTATTTGAAAGCTCTAATAAATCTTCACAACTGTGCTAAATAAAAAATATTTTTAAAATGCAATTATATTCTTTTGTAAGAACCCATGAGATAAAGTATATGTTTAGTTCTTATCACCTAGTAATTACCTAATAAATATTAGTTATTATTAGTCACTCAACAAGCATTAATTACACATCTATATTTCAAGCACTATAGTTTGGTGTATAAAATAATGACTAAGACACAGTCCTTACCCTCAAAGAATTTACTAATGAAATTTGAGAATCTAAAGAAGAGAAAATTGCAGAGGTTGAAAACTAGACAATAGTCCATAAACCTGGGAGGGAAGATGTAAATCAGGCTAAGTGGTTGTGCTTTCTTCAGGGGGTTAGATGAATGACATGATGAAAGAGGAGCTAAATTGGGAAAAGAAATGATGTGGCAATGAGTAAAAATTTTTCTATAGAAAGTTTTATAATGAATGTAAGTTCAATAATGTTAGATCCATTTCTAGGATTGTATTCACTTGTTTTGCTTTTCTATATCTATTTGTTGGCCTAGAAAGGACCATATCAATTGGAGGATTGATATGGCTGCTGGGCAAAGGGAGATTTAAATTACTCTGAGAATGAAATTAAGATGTCTAGAGATAATGAAAACAGTCTTTGATGCTTCGTGGTAAGATCTTGATTTAGTGTGAAGAGTAAAGCAGAGTGGAAAGATGGAAGGAAAATTCCTTTGACACTTTGATTCCCTGGTTATAAAATAATCTGAAACCTGGGCCACTCTTTGCATCTAAAGGGGGATGGCGTATTCTTATTGTAAAGCTTTTGTCAGGTCCCACCTGAGTGGTAGATAAGATGAGGTCTGAGATTGATATTGCTACTAGCTGCATGAGGGGCAACTCCCAAAAGGACAAGATGAAGCACAAACCAAAATAGATGTCCATCCACACACTGAAGTACATGAACGAAACATTTGTCTTCCTTAGTATATTTCCCTATCTAACCAGGAGGGTATACTGGGTGATTTCTAGAAAGCTCTCTGCTTCTAAGTTACTGATTTAGTTACAGATCCATTTTTCAAAGTAAAGTAGATTGCATCCATATTCATCAAAAGAAGCATACGGGTCAAAAGCGAGTGCTTGTGAATCAAAATATGTAGAAATAAAGGAGATAAATGAAACTTGTCAACATTATTTAAAATAGTATTCTAAAGTGAGCAAACATGTGCAATTATTTCTTAAATATTTTGCTAATTTACATGAAGAAGTGAAAATAGAAGAAGTGTTATACAAAGAGTACATACAGACATCTTAATGAAGATTCCAGAGTATTAATGTCACTGGAGTTAGAGATCTAACTCACACAATACAGAAACCAAATACAAAGTAATGAAGGATAAGGAGATAGAGAAGCGTAGAGAAAAGAAAGCATGTTTAGATAAGGTGGTCACAGGAAATAAAATTTGAGCAGAAAACTAAATGAAGTAAGGAAACAAGCCATGTGAATAATTGGGGAGATTTCCAGACAGAGAAAAATGCAGCAAAGGAAAGGCCTGGTAGTAGGAACATACTTGATACGTTTTAAAGACAGTAAGCAGCCCAGTGAGAACAGGTAAGAGAGTTTTTAAGACATTACATCAGAGACACAGCCAGCAGCTAATTCACCTAATGAATTAGCTGCTGGCTATGAGAGCCATAGATTTGGCTGAGGGTCCTAGAAGCCACTGGAGGATTATGAGCTGATAAATAAATGATCTAATTTACATTTGTAAAAGTTCTTCCTGGCTGTGGTAAGCAGGATAGACTCTAGAGATGCAAAAGCAAAAAAAAAAAAAAAAAAAAAAAAAAAGTCAGATGATAATAAATACCTTACCTACCTTATATAGATTCAATATCTACATAATTGATTATCAGAACAAAGATATTTTTGAGAGTGGAAAGAGGGAGCTATTAATAATAACACTGGATCAACATCAGTGAACTGAGAATGTCCCAAGAAAATGGAAACATATGTTTTCCCTTAATTAAAAGGTTCTTTTCAAGAATAAATGATTACTTAGTTCAAATAAAGGCTGCAAAAATTAATAGTTCCATTTTTTCACCAAAAACTAGATTTATAAGGCATTAGTGGGCTCCAGGATAAAAATAATGACGAATGAATAAAGTAGCAACTACTGGGTTAAACTCAGATAAATTTATTCTGGAAGAATTTATTCCAGAGGAATTCTTGGGGCTTTTAATAAGTTAATTTGTATTGGGAACATTGAAGCCACTGGTTTTAGTAATGCAGTGCTTCTCAAGGTCATTTGTCCATGGATTTCATTGTTTTAAGAAATGAGTTAATATCTCATGACTCCAGCCTTCTGCAGAACTCAATCTGAGACAGGTACAGCCCATAGATAGAGTGGAAAGGGTGATAAACATGATTCAAAGAGCCGACCCAGAAATTTTAGTTAGATTGCTGAGTAGATAACTCAGAAGTATGAGGTACTCCAACTCCTGTTTTTTTTAAATAGTTGACCAACAAAGATTGTATATATTTAAGGTGTACACCATGATTTGATACACGTGTACACAAACTGCAGTCTAGAAATGACACACTAATGTAGCTGCTAGCAAAATCCCAAGGTCGTTCTGATCTCAAGATAGAAAGAAGCCTTTTCCCACTTTCTATAAAACATCTGATATTTACTTTGTGCTTGTGGCTCCACAGATTTTAGTTTATGCCTGGGAATATTTTAAATAACGGTTTTTTGTTTCACTGTCCTCCTCCAGCAAGGACTTGGGATGAGAGTCAAAGACTGTGATCCAGAAAAACAGATTCTGACTCAGTCGTTGACACAGAAACCAGAAACATGTATAGAAAATTAAAGTAGGAATGCTGGAAGTTGAGCTTGGCAATGACAGGAGTACCTGAGCTGGTCCAATAACCAACCAGAAGATTGTCCTAGGTCCTGAGATGAATGCTGTTGCCTGCACCTGACTCCTCCCACAAACTCTGATGAGGATTGTGTAGGCAGACAGCCTCCAGGACACTTGAGAACTGTCACCACTTCACAGATCCTGGCTTACAAATGACTGATAAATTTTTAAAGCTGCTTGAAGAGCATCTCTCAAATTCTCTTGTTCTACCTAGTATTTTCTTGGGGAACAACTGTCCTTTTGCTCCTGGTAACAATGGGAGCTAGCACAAAAGCAATTCCCATGTACCAGACACTTTTCTCAGTGCTTTGCTTTTACATATATTAACTCACTAAAGCCGAACAATAACCTTATGAGCTGAATCCTATTACCATCCCCATTTTTAGATGAGGAAAGTTAGACAGAGAGAGGCTAAAGAAATTTGTCCAAGGTCACATAGCTAACCGACAGTGGAGCTGGAAAATTCTGACTCCAAAGTCAATGTTACCATCGACCCCACTGGGGCAAAGGCAGCACAGAGATGAACTGAGAAAGGGATCTTCTTTTTGTGCAATACCTGTAGTTCCAGTCCTTACAATTATGTATATCATGATTCTTCTTTCCTCTGACACCCCTTGAAGTCTCCGCAGATCAACAGTTATTCATGTTTCTCTCAAATTTTCTCTGACTCCAGTTTCTTTAGTCTATCCTCTTATCATGTAAGTGAATTCTGGCTTATATTAGTGCCTGAAGATTTTTCTTCAGATATGCTCTTGTTTCTATTTTATTATTTATTTAGTTTGTGTGTTGAGTGAGTTGACAGTCACAATTCAGCCAAGAAATACTTTGTAGGTAATTTTGAGAGCTCATGTGAAGGATATTCAGATCCACCTCTATTAAACACTCTCTATTACGATTTTTATGGATTGTAAATGTCATCCAGACTGTTTTCAATCTACAACTTTGATATCTATTGCAAATGTAGTGAAAATGCCTTTTATAACTTCATCCAATAGTTTGACAAAGTATTTGGATAAAACCGAGGACAGGGTCTTGCTGCATATCACTCACTCTCTATTCATCTAGAATTGGAAATCTTTGAGCACAGTTGTTAGTAAGGATTACACTAAATTGAAATATTGTTCAGTCCATATTTCTCCATTTGACCTTAAGTAATTTTATGTAGTTATGTTAAAAATTCCAGTGAAGGTCAGAAACCAACAGTATTTATCTGTCCTACATAACAGGTTTTAGATCCCTAAAGCTTATGAAGTTAGAATGACTTGAATTTGAACATTGAAACTATACTTGCAATCTTGTGGTTCCTATTCCAATGTCAAGAGTCCCTTAAAGACTACTGATGGATTCAATGCCTGTTTTTGAAAGGTTTCATACAGTGGCATGTAATTTTCTTTTGTAAAATGTCTGAACAAATTTAGAGCAGACAGGTACTTTTTAACCATCATTTTTATCTGTTACTTTAGTTTCACTTTATTAATGTTTACTGTTCACTCTCCAACCCATATATGCAACTCTCTATTCAGCCCATTTCTGCAGAGCCTAAAGACTAAAATTTAACATGTTGAGATTTAAACTGATCATCTTTACTATCCATCTGACTGATCTTTCTGGTTTATCTAACTCTTTGACCAACTGTAAACTAAAAATCAGCTTAGATCCCCTCCTTTTACTTAAGTGTCCAACGCACATCATATCAGTCCCCAAATCCGATAGTTCATACCTCCTGAATGTCTCTCATAGCCATTACCATCTGCCCTTATATTACATAAATTACAATAGGACCCTAAGAAATGCCCTGCCTCCACCCTGGCCACACCCTACTATTCTCCACATTGTTGCCAAAGCAATTTGCTAAAACACAATTTTTATCAAGCATACCCACATGTAAAAACATTTCAGTAAATCCCTATAACTCTTAGAACAAAATTCAAATTCATTAACTTTATATCAAAGACCCTTGAATTTGTAGTTCTGCTGGTTATTGTCAACTGCCAGTAGCCCTGTTTGTCTCTTACTGTCTTCCCATAAGCACTCTTTGTCCCAGTTATATCGAACTACTTATGATTCACTGAACTAGTCAGAGTGGCTCAGATCTCCATTTCCTGACATGTTGAATACCTTCTTTCTTGAGTGCTTTTTTTTCCTCTTTTTTCCTTAAGGAACCCTCAATAACGCTTTAAAGAACCATTCTTTCTGGGAGGCACCACTCTCCATTACCCAATACTGATTTACAGTCTCCCTTTCTGCTCCCACTGCCTGCTGTGGGTATCTCTGTAATGGTACTTAGTATCATCAACACGTATTTTTCTACCTCTTCATTAGACTCTAAGTTCCTTGAGGGTGTGTATCAATCTTACTCATCTTGATATACTCAGGACTTGAGACAGTGGCTGACATACCGTGGTATGCTTGATAAATGTTTATTGAATAACAAAGCTAATAAGTCAAAGTAATTCTCATTGGATGAGAAACTAGAAGAAAATGGATGCTTAGAAGTTAAGTTTTTCCTTTGTATTTTACAGGCCCCAGGCAGGAGGTCTTTCTCTTCTTTATTTAACTCCATATTGTTAAACTAATTTTAATAATCCTATTTTTTCTTTACATTCCAAAGTCCACCTGACTAAATTCTAAACAGATTTTTAAACATTACTCATGCACATCTTGAAGGATATGTAGGCTGTGGCTGACTAACTACAAAATATGCAGTCTATTTATTGTAAGACTATCTGAACTCATCAATCTCAAAAACTGTCAATTTTATCACGCTCAAAGTGAGGAGACATTCACAGAAGAGAAAGTAATTGGAATCTTTCTCTTTTAATTGAATGCCCTGTTTGTAATGATTTCATCTTCCAAGATGCACAAATAGCCTTAGAATAACTTTTTAAAAGTCAAGCTCTGGTTTATCTGGTTATCAAGGGCAAAATCCACACATGGTGCACTGAGAAGTTTGAATTAGCATTTTTAGCAACATTATTCAGATCTGATCCAACCGTTTGAAATATTTGCCATAAAGCTGTATTGTCTTTTCATATAGTTCTGAAATCCTTTTGAATAATATTTTACAAATGAATTTTAAGCAGATAACATCAGGCACTGCTTGATTCCTCCACCCATTTGGATCTGGAAACCTGTCCCAGTTTTCCAGTGTGCATGAGCAGACATGCCAAGTAAATCTAGCCAAGTAATCTACTTATTTAGAGCAGTATGAGCATCCAAGAGGTACCAAAGTCGTATACTCAGATGGCATCTAAAGTTTGATTTGGGCTTTGTATTCTTGTATTTAATGAGTGGGCACCACATAACTGCTGAAAACAATTTTCCCAAGAACACTTCAAGTATAGCCCCTGAATGAGGCTGTTTTAGTTATCTAAATAGATTAGACAGATAGATGATAGATAGATAGATAGATAGATAGATAGATAGATAGATAGATAGATAGACAGACTTTTTGTCACCAGAAAGTTACATAATTTCTGGCATCTAACATCTGAATCATTGATAGTTCTTTACGACAAAGCCTAATCCTATCAATAAAGAAGGTAATTCTTTAAATGGGGATCAGTTTCATCGCCTGGAGACTACAAGGAGAACTACCATACTCAAAATCCTGAGTCCTGGCTACAAGTTCCAATCCTGTTACAAGACTTATAAATTCAGTCATTGACCTTCTCCATACCTCTGTTTTCCTGTGGAATGAGGAGTTTTGGCTTTATAACCACCGGAATGCTTCTTATTATAAAGTTCATTATTGACGGTTGTGCGAGATATAGATTGTTAGACTTTGTAACAAGGTTCTCATTGTTCATGTTGATTTTTAACTCACCAACAGATACATCTGTGACTTGCTCCTACACACATTTTTTTCTCTGGTATTGCTTATCAATTTTACTTAAATTATCCGAGTCATTCTCATCTGATTAAAACATAAGGAGGCATAATCGGAGAAGAAAAGAACACTCTAAGACTTTGTCCTGAACTTGGATCCCTCGCTTTCCTCCTACATTTTTAATATGGATACACTTTCCTCATGAAACACTTTTGCTTTCAGGCACAGAAAGATTAGTAAGAACAATAATTAGCATGACTCCATTTGTTGACCTACTACATTGTAAGCAGAATAGCCAGAATTTAAATGTATCTCCCTGACACTAAAATCTACTCATTCTCTGTCTTGTGACTCAGATAATCATCATTCATAATAATGTTTATTATCATGAGCATAAGAAATCATGCATCAACTGATATCTTTTAAGATGTATTTACCTGTAAAGCTTATGCTAAAAGTACACAGACTGCAAAGTTGACAAACCTTGTACCAAAGCTCACTTCCCCGCAGTATGATTTTTTGGGTTCCAAACCTCACCTCCCAGAAGCATGATGTTTTACTTTAATTTTAGCTTCAGTTTCTTCATTTGTAAATGTGCTAAAATAATAAAAATATCACTGGGTTTAGGGGTAAAGGGGCAAACGAGAGTAGGTGAGAAAGCACATAAACATGACACATGACAAAGGGTTGTTCCTCAGTTCCTTAGAAATATAACTAAGATCATCCAACAGGTAGAAGCACTTGCTTCAAATGCCAGCTCTGCCAATAGCCGACATGAATTACATCCATTAATGAATGATGTAAATTTTCTGAACATCAGCAAAAGAAAAAAATGGAACAAAGTAATCTCTAGATTCCATTTGGTTTTAGATCTTTATCATTTATTTAATTTCAAAAGCAATCTCTTGTGTTTCCTCTTTAGAAGTCAGAGTTTATTTTTAATGGTTCCACTAATAAGGGATTTTCTTAAAAACTATTGGATGGAGGAAAAAAGTTGTCCAGGTAGCTAAAAGAAATTACAAGTGTGAAAGGGGAGTCACCACATGGAATTGGGACAACCAGACTGTCAAATTTTTTATTATTAGTAGTAGTATTAAAATGTAGGCCAAATGATTATATATTTTGTTGTGGTGATTGCAGAGGCCTATGAAGGGAAGAAAGCACACACTTTCAGGTACATCAGGAGAAAAAAAGTTTCTCCGAGCTGCATTAATATTTGAAGATGGAAATCATGTCAAGTATAGAAGAATGAAAGAAGAGAAGGAAGGAAGGAAGGAAGGAAGGAAGAGAATGAAGGAAGGAAGGAAGGAAGGAAGGAAGGAAGGAAAGAAGGAAAGAAGGAAGGAGGGAGGGAGGGAAGGAAGAAAGGAAGGAAGGAAGGAATGTTGGGGAGAGAAAATGAAAGAGGAAGGAAGAAAACCCATTACAAAGATGGAACGTAGCTACTAACTGGTTGTCCATAGATGTAGATGGTGGTGCACGCCTGTAGTCCCAGCTACTCGGGAGACTGAGTCAGGAGACTTGCTTAAACCTGGGAGGCAGAGGTTTCAGTGAGTCGAGATCACACCACTGCACTCCAGTCTGGGCAACAGAGCAAGACTCTGTCTCAGAAAAAAAAAAAAAAATATATATATATATATATACACACACACACACACACACACACACACACACACACACACACACACGAGGAAAGATTGCCATATTAGGCTTGGTTTCCCAACTCTCAAGTTTTGTGATCTTTGTTAATTTATTTACATTTTCTGAACCTAAGCTTCTTTGACTATAAAATAAGAGCGTGAATTAGATGATTTCTTAAGGCTTTCACAACTGTTAAATTTTAGGTGTAGCAGAGAAACAAGTAATGTTTTGAAATATTGTCCTTTTTATATATAGAGAGAGTCACTGTAGTGTTGGTTTTAATATTCTTATGTTAAAGGAATGTAAATTCCATAGAAGGTACAGTGAATGGCAGGGTTTTTGAGATTTTAGAAAATATTGCTTGCCAATTCTTCATTATTCCTGTTTTATTCTGTATCTAAGTACAATGCATATGTTTCTCTATAATATAATCAGCATCTTTTCCCATATGTTCCAACTAGATTTCAGTCATTATAAAACTTTACTGTGCTTTATAATTATTGCTTCTTTTAACTAGTGTTATTAATATCTTATGTTCAATATATTTGTCAAGCTGACATTAAAAGTCTTTCATTTTGAGTTTTATTCTTGGACAACCCTGGTTATCCAAATAGATGGTTGTGAATCCGCTACCTACTCCTACCCATCCCCACAAATCATCTAAAAACATTATTATATTATCAACTTTGCATCTTCAGCATATATATATAATATTTTAAATGTATATAAGATTCATTTATTATCTAAAGGACACTCACTTTTGTTTCCTCAAAAGTTATTGAAATACTGGGTTCTAATCAGTCTTGAATAAGTTAATATATTTACACTTATACAAAGAAACATAGTTTGTGCATTCTATATATTAGTGGAAGATTTCGAAAGACAATTAGAGCATATGAAATTAGGACTACCCAGCACTTTGGGAGGCCGAGGCGGGTGGATCACGAGGTCAAGAGATCAAGACCATCCTGGTTAACATGGTGAAACCTTGTCTCTACTAAAAATACAAAAACTTAGCTGGGCATGCTGGCGCGTGCCTGCAGTCCCAGCTACTCAGGAGGCTGAGGCAGGAGAATTGCCTGAACCCAGGAACCCAGGAGGCGGAGGTTGTGGTGAGCTGAGATCTCGCCATTGCACTGCAGCCTGGGTAACAAGAGCGAAACTCTGTCTCAAAAAAAAAAAAAAAAAAAAAGAAATTAGGACTAAATGATCTGAAAACTTTACAACAAAATTATTCTGTGCTTATTTAGTTTTGAAATACTAAAGTGTCTGTTTTAAATCCACATCAAAAATCAAAAGTTAAAACAGTAACAAGAGACTTATTTTGCCATGCCTTTTAATAAACCAGATGCTTCAAAGTCAGGTACATTGTATCTGCACTTATAAATATGTGATTGCATATTCCAAGTGACTGATGTTTAGATGATACACAGCTTCCTTGAAAATAAGTTAATATATCTACACAATTTCACTAGTTTCATGGTGGAAGAAAATCTTACATCTGCTTAATGTCATTGAAATTGTCAGGAGTGTTTCTTGATAGGAAAGGGAAAGATAGTTTTTGGTGTTCAACACAGATTTAATGACACAGTGTAAAAATGTTAGCAGTGTCTTTTCAAGTGGAGGCAAGAGGACTCCCTCTCTTTATATCAGGCTATAAAATCTGACTAATAAGTTTTCAATAAGGGGACTCTGTTTAGGCTTGGGGGGATTTAGAAAAGTGTTTTATTGACTGAAGTTTGGGGATTGTTCCTGTGGAAGAACTGTGGCAGCAAACCTTCTGAAGTTTTCCCATGCTCGAGAGTAACCCCAGGGAAGGAAGTCAAGAAGCCACTTAATGGTTCTTGATGGAGCTGAAGCCTCAAAAGATTAAGTACTAAGTCTGTATCCAGGGAGATAACTCAGTGGGCCTGTTCTTTTATCTTCAAGCTTTCTGCTATCCTCTCTCCTTCTCCAACTAAAGTGTTCTTATCCCAAAGTGAAAGTGAATCTCTAGTCATCCTCCAATAGTATGTCACAGTCCTGTTACACCAGCAGGGAAGAGCTGGGCTGGTATCTCTAGTGAGTAACACTGAATGTCGGAAAAGTGAGAGGAGACTTCGGTGGGTGAAAAGGCACAGACCATGACCACGAGAAGAAAAGTTCCTTTCTATTTCTTCTGCTTGTACCCTGCTTTGTGCGGAGTCTATTTTTGATACTGCACCTGGTCTATATGGCATACTCACCTTGATACATACATCTGCACATGTGCTTTTTGGTTTACAGGGTTCATGTAATCCCATTGAAGCCTGGCAAATTTTGAGGTACATTGTACCTTTGTTTTACAGACAGTGAAATGGAGCAGGCAGACTTGCTTTTTAATTATGTTTCTGTTACAAATTGCCAGCAATATGTCACCTTAGGCAGGTTTCTCTCGTTCTGTAAGCTTCAGTGTCCTATCTGTAACACAGAAACTCAGACAACCTCCTTCGGTCGATGCAACAGTTACATGAGAGAATGTTGGTAAAGTAGTTAATGCTGTTCCTTGGCAGAATAAGCACTCAATCAATGAGTCTTTACCATTAGAGTATTACTGTTACCATAGTTAGGATTATCTTGTGGGACTCAGACACAGATGTTCTACTTCCAAATTCAACAACATTTCCTCTTTCCCAGGGATGTAGTCTCACGTAGCAGTGTAAGTCTCTCCCTCTGAAGATGGACATCTCAGTCACAGAGCATTTCATATGCTCTCTTCGCTCCTATTGAACTATTTCAATGAAGATATTAAGAGTTATAAGGCGTAAACACAGTCCTGAAAAATCTCAGACAAGCAAAGACATTGAGTTGTATATAATAGTAAATTGACACAAAGAAAGAACTCATGTGAATTTAAATAACCTTTGAAAGCCAAGACAATTTCAGGTGGGAAGAAAACAAAATAAGAATTTTGAGATTAATGGCTTAGTAGAAAATTGTCTGTTTTTCTTTTCCTACCCCTACCTCTTTGGTCAGTTTACTTAAACACACAGAGTTGGTTTTGTTCAAAAGCACATTGTCATATGAAACTTCCCTTTTGATAGTTAAAAGGGAACATATTTATTTTCTCCACGTGCTGAATGGGCTTAAAATACACACACACACACACACACACACACACACACACACACACACACCACACACACACACACACACACACACACACACACACACGAAAGTGGGGGGTAGCTTGGGAGTCATGTTTCACGAGAGTCTGCCTGCCCATCTATGAAATAAGATGGCAAAAATCAATCCTGAGAGAATGCCACTGGGCCTGAATCTCCTAAATTCTGTGGCATGGCAATCCCCTGGCATGTATAGTTTTTCACCAGCTTCCTTGGTGAGCTAGCAGGTGAGGTGAGGAGGATTATGCATTAAAATCTTTACTTTTTTTTCAGTCTATTTTTTTCTGTCTACAGAAGGTGTCCCCCTTGTGGTTATAGCAAAACCTGGACTGGCAGTTCATCTTGTGAAATTTCACACATGGACAAAGACCTTTAGTGTTCTGTCTAGCCACCTTTTAGTAGGTCTTGCTTCTGAAAGGGTAAACTTTCACTCAAAGATACTCATTTCTATCTGAAAGTTAATGTTAAACTCAAAGCCAGATATTTGGTCAGCTGGCTTTAAACTTTTTAACCCCACTTAAGATTATTTTTAAAATTTCCTTTCCCTGTGGCTGGTAGTATTGTTTTTCCATGAAGTGGTAACAGAGATTAAGATGGTATTATCTGTCCATTAACAGTTTACTTACTGGAGCATGAAAAAGTGATTAAGCATGTGTCTGTTTCAATGCCATGACTGACCATTAAGTTCTCTCAGTTATGCAACCCAGCTTGGCCTTTGCAGCAGCAGTGAGAAAACCAGTCTGAGTCAGCAGGCTCCTCAATGGGCTTCTTTTACTCCTGTTCCCCTTTCTTTGAGTCAGAGTAAACACTGAAGAAGTGGGAGTAGACAGTTTTGGTTATTCTTAGGGAAGTATCTTGGTAGAGCTACTGTGTCTCTGTTGAGTAGGAATTAACTATTTTTCCCCCCTGACTACGGTGTCAATACATCCAAATATCTTCTCCAAAACTATAGGATTAGTAAAGGTTTTATATGCCACTTTGATAAAATTGCTTTAACAGAAGCAGTTTTTAAAAAGGTGATTAAGAGCTCTGAGACAGTAGTTTCATAAAGGAAATCCAATTAGACTCTGTCTTAATTGCAGCATTTAAAAAAAAGAGAGCAAGAGAGGGAAAATATTCCTCTCAATCATCTGTCTTCTGTAACATACAATTCTAGAATGCTTAACAAAAAATGCACATGAGAGATCAAAACTGCTAAAATATCAAATATTAAGGAGAAAAATCGAAGTAATAGTAAATCAGCAGTTAAAGTATGGATTTCTACATCTTACCTATTTGACCTCACATGCTACCTCCTCAGGAAGGCCTAACAGTATGATTTTCACCACTGCTGACTTGGTAGTCGGGCATATTTCCTATACAAAATATATATTATAGACTGAACGATTGAAAAATGGACATTTAAACAATACTTGGTTTATGTATACCAACTTCTGCTCAAAAGGGATTTGATGCAACTTTACTGAGGGCAGTATTACATAAAAACACATTAAGATACTACTAATAGGAAACCTCATTAACACCGTATTGTTAGACACTTTTCCCATTTTCTACCCATCTTTCTAACTTGTATGCATTGATATATTATCTGCATGTTTTAAAAAATGTAATTGAAAAAATCAAATACAGAGTGTCATGTTTATAAAACACACACTGCGGAGTACAAAAATTATTTGTGAGAAACAGAAATATATCTTATTGCCTAATGGCAGAATTGTGTTTCAGGGTACATGATCTGATTAAACATTCAGATCCAGGGACATGCTGAAATACGTTTTACTGTGTCTGATACTCAGACTGAAGCAGAGGATATCAGTATTCTCTTTCAGAGCATGTTATTTCTCTTGTATCATGAGTGTGTTTTTTTCAGCAGACATTCACCATGTATTAGTCTGTTCTCATGCTGCTAATAAAGACATATCAGAGACTGGATAATTTATAAAGAAGAGAGGCTTATTTGACTCACAGTACAGCATGACTAGGGAGGCCTCAGGAAACTTGCAATCATGGCAGAAGGCAAAGGGGAAGCAAGGTACCTTTTTCACAGGCAGCAGGAAGAAGTGCCGAGCAAAGGGGCGAAAGCCCCTTATAAAACCATCAGCTTTCATGATAACTCACTATCATGAGAACAGCATGGAGGTAACTGCCTCCATGTTTCAATTAACTCCTGCTGGCTTCTTCCCATGACATGTAGGGATTATGGGAACTGCAATTCAAGATGATACTTGGATGGGGACACAGCCAAACCATATCCTCATTTTAATAAATTTGTTATTCACTCACTTAAAAATCTGTAGTGCAAATAATTTTGTTGTTTTGGATTATCAGATATTAAAAAGGAGGTAGACACTTATATGAATCAAAAGTAATCGTTATTCGGTTCATCATTATTGGTATTTGTGAAGGGAAATAATTGATAAATATAACTGTGCCTTAGCCAATTATTGTTCTATTCATTTTTTCTGTGGCATTGGGTACAGATCAACTAATGAAAATACTCCTTTCACCATCCCCTGTGATCTTAGTACAAACTGCTGGTGAGTTAATATTGAATCTTGGGATTATAATGAACCTCACATAAAGCACAATTATCACTGTTCAAAGAATTCACTTGATCATCTGGAAAACACTATGCTTACTTGGGATACCACATTCTAAAAGAGGTAATAAGATATAAATTACCAGAAAGGCAATAAATCTGGGAAGAACTTCAGTGAGAAATAGGTGAAGGAATCACGAATGCTTAAATTCATTTGAGAAGGCACAACAGCTTCCTTCCAGCATAGATAGGTCCAACACATGAAAATTGAAGATGTGTTCATAGGGTAAGCAGAGTTCAAGACAACAACTAGTTTCTAATCATTCGAGAGGTACAACAAATGCTTGGGCTTCATTGCAAAGAAGTGAATGTCCTTAAGGTGATTAAAAGCTCTTAAAGAATGCCAGATAACTAATTTTCAGATGTGTTACTGAAGGAAATACTTTATTATAAAATAATTTGGACTATATAATCTTTAAGGGAACTTCCAACTCAAAAAAGTTAGAATTACCTGACTAACTGTTAGGTGGCAAGTTATCAAAAGAAAATGGATGATTTGATAGATAAGCTCAGTGTCATATGTAACAGGTGATAACAGATGCTTGTTGAATGAATTAAGGAGAATTATTCTTAAGGGGCCTAGAATATAAAGTCAGTAATCTCAGATGAGAAATAATAGCAGTTTGGCCAAGAAAAAATGTACCAAATCAAACTATGGCTATTGGATGCTCAATTATTATTTATTGTATTTATTCATTAGTTGAGTACCTCATATGCGCTAGATAATACACTAGGTATAGCTACTTAGTGCAGGGCATTTTGCTAGATACTGATAACACCAGAGGGAGGATTCTCTGCCCCAAGAACTTATACTGCAGTAACAGAGCTAGATGTTAAACAGAAATTACAATTGTAACAGTTATTTGAGTGCTGTTTCAGGGGGTATAGCGTCTGTAATAAGGGACCCAACTGAGTCTCAGTAATCAAAGAGTTTCCTCCCAAAAGTGACATCTGAAGAGATTGTGGAAGTGTGATGAGAAAATATCCAGCAAATGTTAGAGCATTTATAGAATGAACATACCAGTTTTATGCTAACAAAGTGAAAATGAGCAAACAGAAATCATGTGACATCATGTGAAGATAATTGAATATGTACATGTAATGTTAATGTTTGTAATAGTCACGTGGAATACATACTATCTCATCATCATTTATAATCAACTTTCCAGTGAAGAGGTGACCAAGCAAGATGCATGTAGCACTGGTACCTATCCAGCAGGTAAACAATTACATTTAGCAAAATTTGGTACAAATCTTAGTGAAACAGTCTTAAAGATCACTTCCATCTCTAAACTACCAGTCAAAATATAACTGATTAGAAGAAATATGGAAAATGTTTTATGTGAGTCATCAACATTGAAAATATGAGTAATAGATATAATACAAGGGCATATGTAGATTATAAATCATCTTATGACTTATTTTATCAGTTATTAGGCCTTCAGTAAATAACTGAGCAATTGATTATTTTTCTAATACTCAAATTTATTTATTAAGAAATAATAGTTTACTGTTCTGAAAGACAGTACTTCATTCATTTAATTTATTATCTCCCCTCTAAGTTTTTAAAGTATGGCTTATTTTTCACTAATAATATTGCTTCTCCAACCATCAGTCCATTTTTTTCCTATGATAAAACATCACCTCCTGCTTTCTACATGACTTTGTGACTTTCTCTTATCTTATAAAAAGGATATGCTCTACACTTACCACCAACGTCCTCCGTATCTCAGATGTTTGCATTTGTATCGTGTCTATCAACTGTGACATTTGTATAAGGGCAATTTATTTATCAATTTATTCTTTAAACAAATACTGAGTATCCAATGTGACAAAATCATATATGACACTTTCTACATAGTATTTTTTTTGAGCATTGTCAAAAAGATGCTACATATAAAATGCCCTCTCTCTTTTGCTAGAAAGTCCATGATTAGTGAAGTTATTTGTTATTAAAGTTGTCTTCTTGAGGATTTCTTTGAAGTGGTAATTATTCTAGAAGGCAAGAGTTTTATCCATGAATAAAGTAGCTAAGAGCATTCCACTTTTAGGGTGTGTTTTCATCTGATGGGAGAAATCAGAACAAAATGACCACCATGATTCTTGGGATAAAGATGAATTACAGAAAAGGGGAAAATGACCAAAGTGAGGAAGAACATATCACCTGCCTTATGGTTTGCTTAACATCCCAGGCATTTGAAAGTGACTGGCATTTAAGCAAGCAAGAGCCGTAGGGAAGAGTCATAAAAGAATAGTGGGAGGAAAAAGCATGTTGCTTTTATGATTATTTCCTATGAGTCCTGCCTGTTCAAATCAGTTACTTTTAAATGCCCATTACTCTTTTACCTAGATAGAAACCTGGCCAGTGAGTAGGAAAATGTTGTTGTTAGAAGTTCTACAGTTACCCTAAGACATGGACGTAGTTCCAATTCAGAAAGCAGAAAGTCTGGTTTCATATAATAATCACATTAATTTAATATATAGTTAAACCCTTTTCCCTTGGCCCTGTTGAAGTTGTCTGCAGCTTAAAGGCGGGGTGGGGGGGGTGGTTGTTCTCCCCTTGCCTGCCTGCTTCTACTCCTCCTCTATTTTTGCTAATCCAAGCAGATTGAATGTGGCCGGGGAAGGGAAAGAGGGAACAGAAATAAGAAAAGGCCAGCAAGCTCTTATTCTTTAGTAGGATGACTTCTCGGAATTTAGCAGATTTCGAACTCTTTATTTAATAAAATTTTTCTTGAATTCTTCAAAGACCTCATGAGGGAACCTTAAATTAAAACTATATGGTGCAAGCAATGCTCTTCTCTCTGGCTTGCCCTTCTACCTCCAGAAACTTTCTGCTGAGATTTCATTATACACCAATTGACCCTCGTGTGGAGAACCTAACATGACCCTCCACCAGCTCCCTTGTGTTAGTGGTTCACATCTAGTCCATGAGAAGCACTTATCACATCCTTGGAATGCGCCTACGGTTGCTCACTTTAGTCCTAAATGCTGGCCTCAGCCCTCCTTTCCTCCTCCTTTGCTAACTCAGCTGATTGTACCAACCCTCACCTTTCCCTTTTTCAAAGGTATGTCAGACACTGTTCTCCATATTCCAGAAGACACATTTCAATCTCTCAAATTTCAGCATCCCTCCCGTTAGATTCAGGTGATAGCAACAGGGAGTACTAGGGGATGCTATTTATGTAGAATCATCAGGGAAGGCCTCCGTGAAAAGGATACGTAAACATAACCTATTGTAAAGATATGAGAAAGCTCACAGCATCCCTGAGAAGAGTAGAGCAGCAGGCTTGGAGCATGGGTACAAACAAGGACAGCAGTCAGATCACATCCATCACAGATCCCTGGGTGCTAAAACTTTCACTACAGTTCCTCTGGCTCTGGATAATGCTAGTCCTTCCAAACGGTGCTTTCATCACTGCCGTTAGCTGGAAATTGGATGTTGCTGCTGCTCGCACTACCATTGTCAACATAATCCCAAAGGAAAAGCTATAATACTCATCTGACTAATGATTGTGTGATTGGAATAATATTTTTCTCCTAAAAGGACAGCCTGTGAGGGATAATTTCATTTGAATGCATTTTAACACATTTGTTTTAAAATATATAGTCATGTTATATTAGTCACAGTTATACCTGCTTTATGCAATGGAACCTTTTTAGTAGAATGATGGTGGAGGTCAGCATTCACAATAAAGATTTTTATCCATTAGGACTAAATGTATGAAATGGATCTATTTGCAGTTTTTGTCATCCACAAATGACAAAAATTCAAAATAAATGCTTTCTAAACTAGATAGTAGTCTTTCTCTCTGTGATGATCACAATCTGGAGATAAGCAATTCAGGGCTGACAGTCACCCTGGATTATCATCAGGCTTAAAATCACCAGGATTTCTTTTATCTTCACACTTTGCTACCCTTAAGTGTACTGTCTCATGGACCATGATGGCTGCTCAAGTTCCAGCCATCAGCCTGCATTCCATCCATCAGAAAAGACAAAGAGGGAAGAGAAAGAAACAAAGTATGTTCGCTATGTTTTAAGAAGGTTTTCTGAAAATTGCCACATGACACTTCTGTTTACTTATTAGGTAGAACCTAATCATGGCCTCACTTTACTGTAATACAGTCTTTATTCTGAGCAGATAAAATTGAAGGATCTGTTACCAACAAAATATTGGAGTAGATAATTAGCAGTCCCTGTTAGTTTTCTTCTGTTTTGGCTTTGTTGACTGTAGCTATTCTCTTGTGCAGGTTAGGATTGTGCTTTCTCTTCTCTCCAAGTGCTGAAGCTTTGTAAATACTTCCTCATGCTGTTTGTAAGTTTATACCTCTCTCACCCCCCTTCTCCCTCTACACAGAACTGGGATCTCACTTTTCAGCATTTAAAAACAACTTGTCTGAAAGGGTTAAGGCTTAGAAACCTTTAGTTTTCCATTGGTATATTTAGATTATAAGCTTCTGGGGCCAGATTGTATCTTCTTTTTTTTTTTAAATCATCTAGAGACTTCATCAATTATATATACATACACATATACATATACATTTAAACAATGTAGCAAATGAACACAGGACAGAAAAAAAAATTCCTAATCTGTAAAAAGGAAAGAATGATAATAGCTTCAATATACGTTCTTCTATAGATTAAATTACATAAAACTACAAAGCTACAACATTATAAAAACAATTATATTGATTTTAGTGAAGGCAAATAAATGTTGGCTACTCTTATCAATAATAAATTAATTGTATTATTTTCTTCTAAAAGAGTAGGGAAGAAGTCAGACGTCATTGGGGGGACTCATTAAAACTGTGCTTAAACCTAGGCTAATTGTCACCTATGTTTAAATACAGGTATAATGAGTACCCCCAATATTTAGGAATTCCTGGGGTTCCCTTCAGACCCCACAAGTTTATAGACAAAGTCAGCATATTCCCTTTTACTGGCATCCCCGTGTGCAAGGAACTGCACACTGGGCTGGGGCTTTGGACATGATAAACATTATTGTCCGCTGTCAGTGAGTTCATAGTCTAGCAAGGCTAAGATATTAAGCCTGCAACCTTTTATGATGACCACCTTCTCTTCCGTTTTGAGGATAAATGTATTTCTTCAGCAAAATATTTGTTGTACAACTACTATATCCACAACCCTGTCTAGGTGTCAGGGATACTGCAGTGAATTTATAGTTTGATCATTTGAAATTCATCTACTGTGGGAAGGAAAGACCAAAAGCATACAAAGAAACACACAATCAAGATGAAGAAAAGTGGATGTCCAACCACTTTTTACCACACGAAAGAATTTCAGGAATGCACATCAGACTGAAAGTCCAGGGAAGAAAAATGGGCAAGGCTGGAATGACAAGCTGGGGGAAGAAGGACAATGGTTGTCTTCCTTGTGAGGATTCTTTTCCATCACAGAAACCAAACTGGAGATGCTTTAGGTGGAATGGAGGTGGACTTGTGTGGCAAAGCGTGTGAGCCAAAAGAGATGGCCCCAGAACAACTGGACCCAAGCACAAAGACCTCACTTCTCTCTTCTGCCTCTAAGTTTCTATCTTGCTTTTCAGCTTCCCTCAAACTCCCTCTCTCTCTCCCTCCCCCCACCCTCCCTTCATCCTTCCCTCCCTCCCTCCTTCCGTGTGTGTAAATATATATATATATA
>CAUYOR010114053.1:0-21000 GCA_963573925.1 Callimico goeldii
GGAAATGCAACACAAGGCAAATCCAGGCAAGGCAAATCCATACAATGCAAGGCATGGCAAGGAAAATCCAGGCAAGGAAATTCAGGCAATGCAAGGCTAGGCAAGGACAGTCAAGTCAAGGCAAACCCAGGCAAAACAAGGCAATGCAAGGCAAATTCAGGAAAAGAGGCAAGGCAAGGTAAGGCAAAGCAAGGCAAATCCAGGCAAAACAATGTAAGACAAGGCAAGGCATATCCAGGCAACCAATTCCAGGAAAGGAAAGGCAAAACAGGACAAGGCAAATCCAGGCAAGGCAAATCCAGAAAAAGCTAGGAAAGGCAAGGCAAGGCAAGGCAAATCTAGGCACGGAAAGGCAAATCCAGGAAAGGCAAATTGAGGCAAAGCAAAGTGAGGCAAGGCAAAGCAAGGCAAGGCAAGTCAAGGCAAGACAAGGCAAATCCATGCAAAACAAATACAGGCAAGGCAAGACAACGCAAGGAAAATCCAGGCAAACAAAGTTCAGGCAAGGCAAGGCAAAGAAAATGCAGGCAAGGAAAATCCAGGAAAGGAAAATCCAGGCAAGGCAAGGGAAAGCAAGGTAAATTTAGGCAAGGCATGGCCAGGCAAATGCAGGCAAAGCAAACCCAGACAAGGCAAGGCAAGACAAGTGAAATCCAAACTTGGCAAATCCAGGAAAGGCAAGTCAGGGCAATGCAAATTCAGGTAAGGCAAATCCAGGCAAGGCAATTCCAGGAAAGCAAAATCCAGGCAAGGCAAGGAAAAGTAAATCCAGGCAAGAAAAATCCAGGCAAGGCAAGTCTAGGAAAGAGAAATCCATGCAAGGCTAATAGAGGCAAGGCAAAAAAAGTCACATCCAGGGAGGGCACATCAAGGCAAGGAAAGGCAAGGCAAATCCAGACAAGGCACATCCAAACAAGATGACGCAAGGCAAGGCAAATTCGGGAAAGGCAAGGCAACGAAAGACACATCCAGACAAGGCTTATCCAGGCAAGTCAAATTCAATAAAGGCAAATCCAGACAAGGCAAGTCAAGGCAAATTCAGAAAAGGAGGCAAGTCAAGGCAAGGCAAATCCAGGCAAGTCAAGGCAAGGCAAGGCAAATCCATGCAAGGAAAATTCTGGGAGGCCAATATAAATCCAGACAACAAAGTCCATTCAAGGCAAGTCAAGGCAAGGCAAATCCAGAAAAAACAAATCCAGGCAAGGCAAGGAAAAGCAAATCTAGGCACGGCAAGGCAACACAATGCAAATCCAGGCAAAACAAATCCAGGCAAGTCAAGGAAAGACAAATTCAGACACACCAACTACAGGCAAGGGAAGGGAAGGAAAATCCAGGCAAGGCAAATACAGGCAAGGCAAATGCAGTCAAGGCAGGCAAGGGAAATACAGGCAAAACAAAATCAGGCAAGTACGTCAAGGCAAATGAAGGGGAGGCAAATCCAGGCAAGGAAAGACTAAGCAAATCCAGTCACAGCAAAGCAATGCAAATCCAGGCAAGCAAATCCAGTAAACGCAAGGCAACTCAATGCAAATCCAGGCAAAACAAATCCAGGCAAGCCAACAGAAGGCGAATTTAGACAAGGCAAATCCAGGCAAAGGAAGGGAAAAAATTTAGGCAATGCAAATCCAGGCAAGGCAGGTTAAAACAAATTCATGCAAAGCAAGTATAAGCAAGGCTAGGAAACGCAAGGCAAATCCAGGCAAGGCAAAGCAAGGAAAATGCAGGCAAGGCAAATCCAGGTATGGAAAATTTAGGCAATGCAAGGGAAGGCAAGGTAAATTAAGGCAAGATATGTCGAGGGAAATTCAGGCAAAGCAAACCCAGGCAAAGCAAGGCAAGACAGGTGAAATACAAACCAGGCAAATCCAGGCAAGGCAAGGCAAGTCAGGGCAAGGAAAATCCACTCAAGGCCATTCCAGGAAAGGAAAATCCAGGCAAGGAAAGGCAAAGTAAATTTAAGCAAGGCAAATTGAGGCAAGGCAAGTCTAGGAAAGAGAAATCCATGCAAGGCAAATAGAGACAAGGCAAGGAAAGTCACATCCAGGCAGGGCACGTCCAGGTAAGAAAAGGTAAGGCAAACCCAGTCAAGGCAAATCCAGGCATGGCAAGGAAAGGCAAATCCAGACAAGGGAAATGCAAGGCAAATCCAGACAAGACAAATCCAGGCAAGGCGACGCAAGGCATGGCAAATCCAGGAAAGGCAAGGCAAGGCAAGGCAAGGAAATCCAAACAAGGCAAATCCAGTCAAGTCAAGGCAAGGCAAGGCCAATCCATTCAAGGCAAGGCAAATCCAGAAAAGGAGGAAAGGCAAGGCAAGGCAAATCCATGCAAGAATAATTCTTTGAAGGAAAAGCAAGAACAGGGAAATCTAGGAAATTAAAATCCAGTCAAAAAAAGGCAAGCCAATATAAATCCAGGCAACCAAATTTATTCAAGGCAAGGCCAGGCAAGGAACACCATGAACAGCAAGGCAAGACAAATCGAGGCAAGGCAATTCCAGGCAGGCAACACATGGCAAAGCAAATCCAGACAAGGTAAATGCAGGCAAGGCAAAACAAGGCAAGGCAAATTCAGCCAAGGCAAATCCAGGCAAGGCAACGCAAGGTGTGGCAAATCCAGGAAAGGCAAGGAAAGGCAACGCCAATCCATTCAAGGCAAGGTAAATCCAGAAAAGGAGGCAAGGCAAGGAAATGCAAATCCAGACAAGGCAAGGCAAGGCACATCCGTGTATGGAAAATTTTGGGAAGGCAAAGAAAGGAAGGGCAAATCCAGGCAATTCAAAGTCAGTAATGGCAAGGCAAGCCAATATAAATCCAGGCAACAAAATCTATTCAAGGCAAGGCAAGGCAAATCCAGGCAAGGCAAGGCAAAGCAAATCCAGGCACGGCAAGGCAATACACATCCAGGCAACCAAATGCAGTAAAGGCAAGGTAACACAATGCAAATTCAGGCAAACACTTCCAGGCAAGTCAAGAAAAAATAAATTCAAACAAGGCAAATCCAGGCAAAAGAAGGTAAGGACAATGCAAGCAAGGCAAATCCAGGCAAAGCAAGATAAGGCAAGTCCATTCAAGGCAAGTATAGGCAAGGCTAGGCAATGAAAGGCAAATCCAGGCAAGGACAATCCAGGCAAGTTAAGGCAACGCAAATGCAGGCAAGAAAAATCCAGACAGGAAAATCCAGGCAAGGAGACGAAGGCATGGCAAGGCAAATGCAGGCAAAGCAAGCCCAGGCAAGGCAAGGCAGCACAAGTGAAATCAAAACCAGGCAAATCCAGGCAAGGCAAGTTTGGGCAAGGCAAATCCAGTAAAGGTAAATCCAGGCAAGGAAAGGAAAAGTAAATCCAGGCAGGGAAAATCTAGGCAAGGCACATCTAGGAAAGAGAAATCCATGCAAAAAAATAGAGGCAAGGCAAGGAAAGTCACATACAGGCAGGGCACATCAAGGCAAGAAAAGGCAAGGCAATCCCTGGCTAGGCAAATCCAGGCAAGGCAAAAAAAAAGGCAAATCCAGTCAAGGTCAATCCAGGCAAGGAAAGGCAAGGCAAAGCCATGCAAGAAAATGCAGGGCAAATCCAGACAAGGCAAATCCAGGCAAGATGATGCAAGGCAAGGCTAATTCAGGAAAGGCAAGGCAAGGCAAGGAACATCCAGACAAAGCAAATCCAGGCAAGTCAAATCCAGGCAAGGCAAATCCAGGCAAGGCAAGGCAAGGCCAATCCATTCAAGGCAAGGCAAATCCAGAAATAAAGGCAAGGCAAGGCAAGTACAGGCAAGGCAAGGAAAGGCAAATCCATGCAAGGAAAATTCTGGGAAGGGAAAGCAAGAAAAATAAAATCCAGGCAATTAAAATCCAGTCAAGAAAAGGAAAGCCAATATAAATCCAGGCAGCCAAATTCATTCAAGGCAAGGCAAGGCAAATCCACGGACAGCAAGGAAAGGCAAATCCAGGAAAGGCAAGGCAAAACGAATCCATGCAAGGAAAATTCTGAAAAAAACAAAGCAACGAAAAGCAAATCCAGGCAATTCAAACCCAGTCAAGGCAAAGCAAGCCAATATAAATCCAGGCAACCAAATCCATTCAAGGCAAGGCAAGGCAAGGCAAATCCAGGCAAAGCAAATCCAGTCAAGGCAAGGCAAGGAAAATACAGGCAAGGCAACATCAGGAAAAAAAGGCAAGGCAAATCCCAAAAAAGAAAGAGGAGGCAAGGTAAATTTAGGCAAGGGATTGTGAGGCAAATGCAAGCAAAGCAAACCCAGGCAAGTCAAGGCAAGATAAGTGAAATTCAAACCAGGCAAATCCAGGCAAGACAAGTCAGGGCAAGGCAAATCCAGGCAAGGCAATTCCAGGAAAGATAAATCCAGGCAAGGAAAGGCAAAGTAAATCCAGGAAAGGCAAATCCAAGCAAGGCAAATCCAAGCAAGGCAAATCCAGGCAAGACAAAAAAAGCAAGGCCAATCCATTCAAGGCAAGGCAAATCCATTAAAAAAGGCAAGACAAGGCAAGGCAAATCCATGCAAAAAGAATTCTGGGAAGGGAAAGTAAGGAAGGGCAAATCCAGGCAATTCAAATCCAGTCAAGGCAAGGCAAGCCAATATAAATCCATGTAACCAAATCAATTAAAGGCAAGTCAAGGCATATCCAGGGAAGGCAAATCCAGGCAAGGCAAGGCAAAGCAAATTCAGGCATGGCAGAACAATGCACATTAAGGCAAGAAAATCCAGTCTAGGCAAGGAAACAGAATACAAATCCAGGCTAAACAAATCCAGGCAAGTTAAGGAAAAACAAATTCAGACAAGGCAAATCCAGGCAACTGAAGAAAAGGAAAATCCAGGCAAGGCAAGTGAAGGAAAGGTAAATTTAGGCAAGGCATGGAAAGGCAAATGCAGGCAAAGCAAACCCAGGCAAAACAAGGCAAGAAAAGTGAAATCCGAATCAGGCAAAACCCGGCAAGGCAAGTCAGGGCAAGGAAAATCCAGGAAAGGCAAGGCAAAACAAATACAGGAAAGGCAAGGCAAGGAAAATCCAGGCAAAGCAATTTCAGGCATAGCAAGGCAAGTCAACACAAATCCAGACAAGGCAAATCCAGGCATGGCAAGGCAAGGAAAGGCAAATTCAGGCAAGGCAAATACAGGCAAGGAAAAACAAGACAAGACAAGGGAAATCCAGGCAAAGCAAATTCAGGCAAAGAAAGAAAAGGCAATGCAAGGCAAATACAGGCAAGATAAAAAAAAGGCAAGTCAAGGCAAATCCAGGCAAGGCAAATTCGGTAAAGGCAAAGCAAGGGAAATACAGGCAAGGCAAAATCTGGCAAGAAAGGCAAGGCAAATCCAGAGAAGACAAATCCAGTCAAGGCAAGGCAACACAACGCAAATCCAGGCAAAAGAAATCCAGGAAAATCAAGAAAAGGCCAATTCAAACAAGGCAAATACAGGCAAGAAAAAAGAAGGCAAATCCAGGCAAGGCAAATTCAGGCAAGGCAAGTTAAGGCAAACGCATGGAAGTCAAATGTAGGCAAGGCAAGACAACGCAATGTAAATACAGACAAAGCAAATCCAGGCAAGGCAAATCCAGGCAAGGCAAGGCAGGGCAAATCCATGCAAGGAAAATTTTGAAAAGGCAAAGCAAGTAAGGGAAAATCCAGGCAATTCATATCCAGTCATGGCAAGGCAAGTGAATATAAATCCAGGCAACCAAATCAATTCAAGGCAAGGCAAATTCAGACAAGGCAAATCCAGACAAGGCAAGGAAAGGCAGTTCCAGGGAAGGCAAGGCAAGGCAAATTCATGCAAGGAAAATTCTGGAAAAACAAAGCAAGGAAGGGCAAATCCAGGCAATTCAAATCCAGTCAAAGCAAGGCAAGCCAATATAAATCCAGGCAACCAAATCCATTCAAGGCAAGAAAAGGCTAGGCAAATCCAGGCAAGGGAAATCCAAGCAAGGCAAATCAGGCAAGGCAATGCAAGGCAAATCCAGGCAAGGCAATTCAAGCAAGGCAAGGAAAGGAAAGGCAAATCCAGACAAGGCAAATCCAGGCAAGGCAAGGCAAGGCAATACAAATACAGGCAAGGCAAATCCAGGTCATGCAAATCCAGTCAAGGCAATGCAAAGCAAGACAAGGGAAATCCAGGGAAAGTAAATTCAAGCAAGGCGAAGAAAGGCAATGCAAGGTAAATCCAGGCAATAAAAATCCAGTCAAAGCAAGGCAAGGGAAATACAGGCAATGCTAAATAAGGCAAGAAAGGCAAGGCAAAACCAGAAAAGGCAAATCCAAGCAAGGCAAGGCAAAGCAAATCCAGGCACTGCAAGACAATGCAAATCCAGGCAAGCAAATTTAGCCAAGGCAAGGCAACACAACGCAAATCCAGGCAAAACAAATCCAGGCAAGTCAAGGAAAGGCAAATTCACACAAGGCAAATACAGGCAAGGGAAGGGAAGGAAAATCCAGGCAAGGCAAATTTAGGCAAGGCAAGTTAAGAAAAATCCATGCAAAACAAGTGTAGGCAAGACTAAGCAATGCTAGGCAAATCCAGGTAAGACAAATCCAGGCAAGGCAAGGAAAAGCAAATGCAGGGAAGAAAAATCCAGGCAAGGAAAATCCAAGCAAGGCAAGGGAAGGCAAGTTAAATTTAGGCAAGGCATGGCGAGGCAAATGCAGGCAAAGAAAAACCAACCAAGCTAAGGCAAGGCAAGTGAAATCCAAACAAGGCAAATCCAGGCAAGGCAAGTCAGGGAAAGGCAAATCCAGGCAAGGCAATTCCAGGAATGGTAAATCCAGGCAAGGAAAGGCAAAGTATATCCAGGTAAGCCAAATCCAGGCAAGACAAGTCTAGGAAAGAAAAACTTATGCGAGGCAAATAGAGGCAAGGCAAGGAAAGTTACATCAAGGCAGGGCACGTCCAGGTGAGGAAAGGCAAGGCAAATTCAGGCAAGGAAAATCCAGGCAAGGCAAAACAAGGCAAATCCAGTCAAGGAAAATCCAGGCCAGGCGAGGCAAGGCAAATCCAGGAAAGAAAAGGCAAGGCAAATCCAGACAAGGCAAATCCAGGCAAGGAGATGCAAGGCAAGGCAAATCCAGGAAAGGCAAGACAAGGCAAGGAATATCCAGACAAGGCAAATCCAGGCAAGGCATGGCAAGGCAAGTCCAATCCATTCAAGGCAAGGCAAATCCAGAAAAAAAAATTAAAACAAGTCAAGGCAAATCCAGGCAAGGCAAGGCAAGCCAAATCCATGCAAGGAAAATTCTGGGAAGGCAAAGCAAAAAAAAAAAAAAAAATCCAGGCAATTCAAATCCAGTAAAGGCAAGGCAATCCAATATAAATCCAGGCAACCAAATCCATTCAAGGCAAGACAAGACAAGGCAAATCCAGCCAGGGCAAGGCAAGACAAAGCAAATCCAGGCACAGCATGGCAATGCACATCCAGGCAAGCAAATCCAGGCAAGGCAAAGCAACACAAGGCAAATCTGGGCAAAACAAATCCAGGCATGTCAAGGAAAGGCAAATTCTGACAAGACAAATCCAGGCAAAAGAAGGGAAGAAAAATCCAGGCGAGGCAAATGCATCCAAGGCAAGTTAAAACAAATCCATGCAAGACAAATATATACAAGGCAAGACAACGCAAGGTAAATCCAGGCAAAAAAAATATCCAGGCAAGGCAAGGCAAGGCAAGGCAAATGCAGGCAAGGAAAATCCAGGCAAGGCAAAGGAAGGCAAGGCAAATGTATGCAAGGCATGGCAAGGCAAATGCAGGCAAAGTAAACCCAGAAAAGACAAGGAAAGACAAGTGAAATTCAAACCAGGCAAATCCAGTCAAGGCAAGTCAGGGCAAGGCAAATCCAGGCAAGGCAATTCCAGGAAAGGTAAATCCAGGCAAATAAAAGGCAAGGTAAATCAAGGCAAGGCAAATCCATGCAAGACAAATATAGGCAAGGCAAGACAATGCAAGGCAAATCCAGGCAAAAAAAAATCCAGGCAAGGCAAGGCAAGGCAAGGCAAAGCAAATGCAGGCAAAAAAAATCCAGGCAAGGCAAGAAAAGGCAAGGCTAATTTACGCAAGGCATGGCAAGTCAAACGCAGGCAAAGCAAACCCAGGCAAGGCAAGGCAATACAAGTGAAATCCAAATGAGGAAAATCCAGGCATGGCAATTTCAGGAATAGTAAATCCAGGTAAGGAAAAAATAGTAAATAAAGGCAAGGCAAATCAAGGAAAGGCAAGTCTAGGAAAGAGAAATCCATGCAAGGCAAATAGTGGCAAAGCAAGTAAGTGGCAAATAGTGGCAAAGACACATACAGGTAGGGCAAGACAAGGCGAGGAAAGGCAAGGCAAACCCAGACACGGCAAATCTAGGCAAGGCAATCAAAGCAAATCCAGGCAAGGAAAGGCAAGGCAAATACAGACAAGGCAAATCCAGGCAAGGCAACGCAAAAGAAGGCAAGTCCATGCAAAACAAGGCAAGGAAAGGCAAGGCACATCTTGACACGTCCAATCCAGACAAGGCAATGCAAGGTAAGGCAAATCCAGGCAAGGCAAGGTAAGACAAAACCAATCCATTCAAGGCAAGGCAAATCCAGAAAAGGAGGTAAGGCAAGGCAAGGCAAATCCAGGCAATGCAGAACCAGGCAAGGAAAATCCAGACAAGGCAAAAGAAGGCAAGGTAAATTTAGGCAAGGCATGGTGAGGCAAATGCAGAAAACGCAAACACAGGCAAGGAAATGCAAGACAATTGAAATCCAAATTAGGCAAATCCAGGAATGTCAAGTCAGGGCAAGACAAATCCAGGCAAGGCAATCCTAGGGAAAGTAAATCCGGGCAAGGCAAGGCAAAGTAAATCCAGGCAAGGCAAATAGAGGCAAGGCAAGGAAAGGCACATCCAGGCAGGTCATGTCCAGGCAAAAAACGGCAAGGCAAACCCAGGCAAGGCAAATTTAGGTGAATGCAGTCAAGGCAAATCCAGGCAAGGAAAGGCAAGGCAAATCCAGACAAGGTGACACAAGGCAAGTCAAATCCAGGAAAGAAAAGGAAAGGCAAGACAAGGAACATCTGAACAGGGAAAATCCAGGCAAGGCAAATCCAGGCAATGCAAGGCAAGGCAAGGTCAATCCATTCAAGGCAAGGCAAATGCAGAAAAGGAGGCAAGGCAAGGCAAGGGAAATACAGGCAAGGCGAGGCAAGGCAAATCCATGCAAGGAAAATACTGGGAAGACAAAGCAAGGAAGGGCAAATCCAGGCAATTCATATCCAGTCAAGGCAAGCCAATATAAATTCAGGGAAATAAATCCATTGAAGGCAAGGCAAGGCAAATTTAGGCCTTGCAAATTCAGGCAAGGCAAGGCAAAGCAAATCCAGCCAAGGCAAGGCAAGGCATGGCAAAACCAGGCAAAGAAATTCCAGGAAAGGCAAGGCAAGAAAAGGCAAATCCAAAAAAGGCAAATCCAGACAAGGCAAGTTAAGGCAAATTTATGCAAGGCAAACGTAGGCAAGACAAGACAATGCAAGGCAAATCCAGACCAAAAAATAAAAACCCAGGCAAGGCAAGGCAAGGCAAATGCAGGCAAGGAAAATATAGGCAAGGCAAGGGAACGCAAGGCAAGGCAAGTCAAGTCTAGGTAAGGCAAATCCAAAAAAGATAAATTCAGGCAAGGCAAGGCAAGCAAGGCAATTCAAAAACAGTCAAGTTAAATCCAGGCAAATCAAGGCAAGGCAAGGGAAATCCAGGTAAGGGACGTCAAGGCAAGAAAAGGCAAATCCAGGCAAGGCAAAGACAGGCAAGGCAAGGGAAATCCAGGGAAGGCAAATTCAGGAAAGGAAAGGAAAGGAAAGGAAAGAAAAGGCAATCCAGGGAAGGCAAATCAAAGCAAGGCAAGGCAAGGCAAATCCATGCACAACAAGGCAAGGAAAATTCAGGCATGGCAAATACAGGCCAGGCAAGTAACGCAACGAAATCAAGGCAAATCAAATCCAGGCAAGTCAAAGCAAGGAAAATCCTAACAATGCAATTCCAGGCAAGGCAAGGGAAAGCAACGCAAGGCAAATCCAGGGAAGGCAATTCCAAGCTAGGCATGGCAAGGCAAATTTAGAGAAGAAAAATCCAGGCAAGGTAAGGCAAGGCATCCATGCATGGCAAGGCAACTCCAATCCAGGCATGGAAAATCCACGCAAGGCAAAGCAATGAAAAGCAAATCCAGAATCATCAAGTCCAGGCAAGTTGAGGCATGGTAAATCTAGACAAGGCAAATCCAGGCAAGCAAAGAGAAGGCAAATACAGGCAAAAAAATACAGACAAGGCAAATTAACGCATATACAGGCAAGGCAAACACAGACAAGGCAAGGCATGGCAAGGAAAAATCAGGCAAGGCAAACCAAGTCAAGGCAAGGCAAGAGTAGTTTAATCCAGGCCAGACAAATCTGGACAAGGCAAGGCAGGAGAAGGCAAATCCAAGCAAGGCAATTCCTAGCAAAGTAAACCAAGGCAAAACAATGCAAGAAAAATCCAGGCAAGGCAAGGCTAGGCAAGAGAAATCCATGCAAAACAAATCCAGGCAAGGCAAGAAAAGGCACATCCAGGCAAAGCAAATCCAGGCAAAGAAAGGCAAGGCAAACACAGGTAAGGCTAATCCAGGCAAGAAAAAACAAGGCAAATCCAGTCAAGTCAAATTCAGTCAAAACTAGGAAAGGAAAGGGAAATCCAGACAAGGCAAATGCAAGAAAGGCATAGCAAAAAAAATCCAGGCAAGACTACGCAAGGACAGGCAAATCCAGGCAAGAAAAGGCAAGGAAATGCATATAGAGGCAAGATAAGGCAAGCCAAGGCAAATACAGGCAACCAAATCCAGGCAAAGAAACACAATGCAAAACAAGGCAAATCCAGGCAAGTCCAGTCAAGGCAAGGCAAAAAAAAAAAAATCCAGGCAAGGTAAATCTTGGGAAAAAGAGGCAAATCCAGGCAAGATAAATCCAGGCAAGGAAAAGAAAGGCAAAGTAAGGCAAGGCAAATCCAGGCAAGGCAAATTCAGACAAGGCAAAGCAAGGCAAGACGAGGCAAATCCAGGCAAGGCAAATTCAGTCAACGGAAGGCAAGGGAAATACAGGCAAGGCAAATCAGGCAAGAAAGGCAAGGTAAATCTAGGGAAGGCAAATCCCGGCAAAAAAAGGCAAGGCAATTCAAGGAAACCAAATCCAGTCAAGACAAGGCAACACAAAGCAAATCCAGGCAAAACAAATCCAGGGAAGTCAAGAAAAGGCAAATTCAGACAAGGGAAATCCATGCAAGGAAAAAGAGAAAAAATCCAGGCAAGGCAAATCCAGGCAAGGGAAGTTAAGACAAATCCATGCAAGGCAAATATAGGCAAGGCTAGGCAATGCAAGGCAAATCCAGGCAAGGCAAATCCAGGCAAGGGAAAGCAAGGCAAATGCAGCCAAGGCAAATCCAGGCAAGTCAAGGGAAGGCAAACTAAATTTGGGTAAAACATGGCGAGGCAAATGCAGGCAAAGCAACCCCAGGCAATGCAAGGCAAGACAAGTGAAATCCAAACCAGGCAAATACAGACAAGGCAAGTCAGGGCGAGGCAAATCCAGGAAAGGCAATTCCAGTAAAGGTAAATCCAGGAAAGAAAAGGCAAAGTAAATCCAGGCAAGGCAAATCGAGGCAAGGCAAGACTAGGAAAAAGAAATCCTTGCAAGGCAAATAGAGGCAAGGCAAGGGAATGCACACCCAGGCAGGGAAAGTCCAGGCAAAAAAAGGCAAAACAAACCCAGGCAAGCCAAAACAAGGCAAATCTAGGCAAGGAAATGTAAAACAAATCCAGACAAGGTAAATCCAGGCAAGGCAATGCGAGGCGAGGCAAATCCAGGCAAGGCAATGCAAGGCAAGGAACATTTAGACAAGGGAAATCCAGGCCAGGCAAATCCAGACAAAGCAATATAAGGCAAGGCCAATCCATTCTAGGTAAGGTCAATCCAGAAAAAAGGTAAGGAAAAACATGGCAAATCCAGGCAAGACAAGGCAAGGCAAGGCAAATCCAGGCAAGAAAAATCCAGACAAGGCAATACAAGGCAAATGCAGGCAAGGCAAATCCAGGCAAGAAAAATCCAGGCAAGGCAAGGGAAAACAAGGTAAATTTAGGCAAGGCATAACGAGGCAAATGCAGGCAAAGCAAACCCAGGAAAGGCAAGGAAAGACAAGTGAAATTCAAACCAGGAAAATCCAGGCAAAACAAGTCAGGGCGAGGCAATACCAGGCAAGAAAAATCCAGGCAAGGCAAGGCAAGTTCATGCAATAGTAATCCAGGCAAGCAAATCTGGCAAGGAAAACAAGGAAAGACGAGGCAAATCCAGGCAAAGCAAATTCAGACAAAACAAAGAAAGGCAATGCAAGGTAAATCCAAACAAGGCAAGGAAAGAAAAGGTAAGGCAAATCCAGGCAACGCATATCCAGTCAAGGAAAGGCAAGGGAAATCCAGGCAAGGCAAAATCAGACAAGAAAGGAAAGGCAAATTCAGGCAAGGCAAAAGAAAGCAAATCCAGACAGGGCAAGGCAATGCATATCCAGGCAAGCAAATCCAGTCAAGGCAGGCAACACAATGCAAATCCAGGCAAAACAAATCCAGGCAAGTCAAGGAAAGTCAAATTCAGACAAGGCAAATCCAGGGGAGGGAAGGAAAGATTAATCTAGGCAGGGCAAATCCAGGCAAGGCAAGTTAAGGCAAATCCATTTAAGGCAAATATAGTCAAGCCTAGGCAACACTAGGTAAATCCAGGCAAGGAAACTTTAGGCAAGGCAAGGCAAGGCAAATGCAGGCAAGGGAAATTGAGGCAAGGAAAATCCAGGCAAGGTAAGGGAAGGCAAGGTAAACTTAAGCAAGACATGGTGAGGCAAATGCAGGAAAGAAAACCTAGGCAAGGCAAGGCAAGACAAGTGAAATCCAAACCAGGCAAATCCAGGTAAGGCAAGCCAGGGCAAGGCAAATCCAGGGAAGGCAAATACAGAAAAGGTAAACCCAGGAAAGGAATAACAAAGTAAATCCAGGCAAGGCAAATACAGGCAAGGCAAGTCTAGAAAAGAGAAATCCATGCAAGAAAAATAGAGGCAAGGCAAGGAAAGTCAAATCCAGGCAGGGCACATCCCGGCAAGGAAAGGAAAGGAAAACCCAGGCAATGCAAATCCAGGCAAAGCAAAAAATTAACAAATCCAGTCAAGGCAAATCCAGTCAAGGCAAAACATAACAAATCCAGACAAGGAAAGGCAAGACTAATCCATGCAAAGAAAATTCTGGGAAGGCAAAGCAAGAAAGGGCAAATTCATAAAATTCAAATCCAGTCAAGGCAAAGCAAGCCAGTATAAATCCAGGCAACCAAATCCATTCAAGGCAAGGCAATGCAAAAATATCGAGGCAAGGAAAATCCAGGCGAGGCAAGGCAAGACAAGACAAATGCAGGCAAGTTAAATCCAGGCAAGGAAAATCCAGGCAAGGCAAGGCAAGGCAAGGCAAATCCATGCAAGGAAAATTCTGAAAAGGCAAAGCAAGGGAAGGGAAAATCCAGACAATTCAAATCCAGTACAGAAAAGGCAATCCAATAGAAAACCAGGCAACCAAATCCATTCAAGGCAAGGCCAGGCAAGGCAAATCCATGCAAGGTAAGACAAGGCATATCCAGGCAAGGCAAGTCTAGGCAAAGCAAATGCAGGCAAAGCAAATCCAGGCAAGAAAAATCCAAGCAGGACAAGAAAAAACAAGGTAAATTTAAGCAAGGCATGGCGAGGCAATTGCAGAAAAGGCAAACCCAGGCAAGGCAAGGCAATACAAGTGAAACCCAAACCAGGCAATTCCAGGCAAGACAAGTCAGAGCAAGGCAAATCCAGGCAAGGATATTCCAGGAAAGGTAAATCCAGGCAAGGCAAATCCAGCCAACGCAAGTCTAGGAAAGTGAAATCCATGCAAAGCAAATAGAGGCAAGGTGAAGAAAGGCACAACCAGGCAGGACAAGGCAAAGCAAATCCAGGCACGGCAAGGCAATGCACATCCAGGCAAGCAAATCCTGTCAAGGGAAGGCAACACAACGCTAATCCAGGCAAAACAAATCCAGGTAAGTCAAGGAAAGGCAAATTCAGATAAAGCAAATCCAGGCAAGAGAAGGGAAAAAAAATCCAGGCGAAAAAAAATCCAGGCAAGGCAAGTTAAGGCAAATCCATGAAAGGCAAGTGTAGGCAAGGCTAGGCAATGCAAGGCAAATCCAGACAAAAGAAATACAGGAAAGGCAAGTCAAGGCAAATGCAGGCAAAAAAATCCAGGCAAGAAAATTTCACATAAAGCAAGGGAAAACATGGCGAGGCAAATGCAGGCAAAGAAAACCCAGGCAAGGCAAGGCAAGACAAGTGAAATCCAAACCAGGCAAAATTAGGCAAGGCAAGTCAGGGAAAGGCAAATCCAGGCAAGGCAATTCCAGGAAAGGTAAATCCAGGCAAGGAAAGGCAAAGTAAAGCCAGGCAAGGCAAATCCAGGCAAGGCAAGTCTAGAAAAGAGAAATCCTTGAAAGGCTAATCCTTGAAAATCCAGACAAGACAAATCCAGGCAAGGCAAGAAAGGTCACATCCAGGCAGGGCACATCCAGGCAAGGAAAGGCAACGCAAACCCAGGCCTGGAAAATCCAGGCAAAGCAAAACAAGGCAAATCCCATCAAGGTAAATGCAGGCAAGTCGAGTAAAGTCAAATCCAGGCAAGGAAAGGCAAGGCAAATCCAGACAAAGCAAATCCAGGAAAGGTGACGCAAGGTAAAGCAAATCCAGGAAAGACAAGGCAAGGCAAAGCAAAGCCAGGCAAGGCAATTCCAGGCAAGGCAAGGCAAGAGAAATCAAGAGAAGGAAAATTCAGTCAAGGGAAGGAAAGGCAAATTTATGCACAGCAAGGCAAGTCCAATTCAGGCATGGAAAATTCAGGCAAGGAAAGGCAAGGCAACACAAATCCAGGCACATCAAATCCAGGCAAGTTGAGGCAGGGAAAATCCAGACAAGACAAATCCAGGCAAGGCAAGAAAAGGCAAATGCAGGTAATTCAAATACAGACAAAGCAATATAAGGCAAAGCCAGTCAAAGCAAATCCAGGCAAGGCAAGGCAAGGCTAGGCAAGCCAAGGCAAATCCAGGCAAGGCAAATTCACGCCAGGCATGTCAAGACAAATGCAGGCAAGGCAAACCCAGACAAGGCAAGGCAAGGGTAGTCAAATCAAGGCCAGGCAAGGCAGAAGAAGGCAAATCCAGGAAATGCAATCCCAAGAATGTAAACCAAGGTAAGGAAAGGGAAAGAAAATCTAGGCAAGGCAAAGGTAAGCAAGAGAAATTCATGCAAGTCACATCCAGGCAAGGAAAAAAAAGGGAGTCCCAGGCAAGGCAAATCCAGGCAAGAAAAGGCAAGGAAAACACAGGTAAGGCAAATCCAGGCAAGGAAAACAGGGCAAATCCAGTCAAGGCAAATCCATGCAAGGCAAGGCAAGAAAAGGTAAATCCAGATAAGGAAAATACAGGAAAGGTAAGGCAAGGCAAATTCAGGCAAGGCAAATCTAGGCAAGAAAAGGGAAGGAAAATTCAGGCAAGGCAAATCCAGACAAACCAATTTAAGGCAAATCCATGCAAGGCAAATATAGGCAAGGCTGGCAACGCAAGAAAAATCCAGGCAAGTCAAGGCAAGGCAAATGCAGGCAAGGCAAATCCCGCAAGAAAAATCCAGGAAAGGAAAAGGAAGGCAAGGTAAATTTAGGCAAGGCATGGCGAGTCAAATGCAAACAAAGCAAACCCAGGTAAGGCAAGGCAAGACAAGTGAAATAAAAACCAGTCAAATCCAGGCAGGGCAAGACAGGGTGAGGCAAATCCAGGCAAGGCAATTCCAGGAAAGGTAAATCCAGGCAAGAAAAAGCAAAGTAAATCCAGGCAAGGCAAGTCTAAAGAAGAGAATTTCATGCAAGGAAAATAGAGGCAAGGCAAGGAAAGTCACATTAAGGCAGGAAAGGTCCAGGCAAGGAAAGGAAAGGCAGCCCCATGCAAGGCAAATACAGGCAAGGCAAAACAAGGCAAATTCAGTCAAGACAAATCCAGGCAAGGAAAGGCAAGGCAATTCCAGACAAGGCAAATCCAGGCAAGGTGATGCAAGGCAAGGAAAATCCAAGAAAGGCAAGGCAAGGCAAAAAAACTTCCAGAAAAGGAAAATCTAGGCAAGTTAAATCCAGGCAAAGCAAGGCAAGGCAAGGCCAATCCATTCAAGGCAAGGCAAATCCATAAAAGGAGGCAAGGCAAGGCAACGCAACACAAATCCAGGCACATCAAATTCAGGCAAGGTGAGGCAGAAAAATTCCATACAAGGCAAATCCAGGCAAGGCAAGGGAAGGCAAATCCAGGCAACGCAAATTAAAGCACATCAAATTTAGGCAAGTTGAGGGAGGAAAAATTTATACAAGACAAATCCAGGCAAGGTAAGGGAAGGCAAATCCAGGAAAGGCAAATTCACACAAGACCTCACAAGGCAAATGCAGGCAGAGCAAACCCAGACAAGGCAAGGCAAGAGTAGTCAAATCCCAGACAGGGTAATCCAGGCAAGGCAAAAAAGGAGAAGGGAAATCTAGGAAAGGCAATTCCAAGCAGGGTAAACCCAAGCAAGGCAAGGCAAGGAAAATATAGGCAAACAAGGCTATGCAAAAGAAATCCATGCAAGTAACATCCAGGCAAGGCAAGAAAAGGTAAATCCAGGCAAGGCAAATCCAAGCAATAAAAGGCAAGGCAAACACAGGTAAGGCAAATCCAGGCAAGAAAAACAGGGCAAATCCAGTCAAGGCATATCCAGGAAAGGATAGACAAGAAAAGGCAAATCCAGATATGGCAAATACAGGAAAGATAAGGCAAAACAAATGCAGGCAAGGCAAATCTAGGCAAGAAAAGGGAAGGAAAATCCAGGCAAGGCAAATTCAGGCAAGGCAATTTAAGGCAAATCCATGCAAGGCAAATACAAGCAAGGCTGGCAATGCAAGGCAATCCAGGCAAGAAAAATCCAGGCAAGGCAAGGCAAGGCAAATGCAGTCAAGGCAAATTCAGGCAAGGAAAATCTAGGCAAGGCAAGGGAAGGCAAGGTAAATTTAGGCAAGGCATGGCGAGGCAAATGCAGGCAAAGCACACCCAGGCAAGGCAAGGAAAGACAAGTGAAACCAAAGCCAGGAAAATCCAGGCAGGGAAAGTCAGGGCAAGGCAAATCCAGGCAAGACAATTCCAGGAAAGGTAAATTCAGGCAAGGAAGGACAATTTAAATCCCGGCAAGGCAAGTCTAGAGAAGAGAAATCCATGCAAGGCAAATAGACACAAGGCAAAAAAAAAGTCACATCCAGGCAGAGCGCGTCCAGGCAAAGAAAAGCAAGGAAAACCCAGGCGAGGCAAATCCAGGCAAGGCAAAACAAGGCAAATCCAGTCAAGGCAAATCAAGGCAAAAATAGGCATGGGAAATCCAGACAAGGCAAATCCAGGCAAGGTGATGCAAGGCAAGGCAAATCCAGGAAAGGCAAGACAAGGCAAGGCAAGACAAGGAACATCCAGATAAGACAAATCCAGACAGATCAAATGCAGGCAAAGCAAATCCAGGCAAGGCAAGGCAAGGCCAATCCATTCAAGGCAAAACAAATTCAGAAAAATATGCAAGGCAAGGCAAATCCAGGCAAGAAAACTTCTGGGAAGGCAAAGCAAAAAAGGGCAAATCCAGGCAATTCAAATTCAGTCAATGCAAGGAAAGCCAATATAAATTGAGGAAACCGAATACATTAAAGGAAAGGCAAGGCAAGGCAAATCCAGGCAAGGCAAATCAAATCCAGGCACGGCAAGGCAATGACATCCTCACAAGCAAATCCAAACAAGGCAAGGCAACACAGCGAAAATCCAGGCAAAACAAATCCAGGCAAGTCAAGGAAAGGCAAATTCAGACAAGGCAAATCAAGTCAAGAAAAGAGAAGAAAAATCCAGACAAGGCAAATCCAGGCAAGGGAAGGGAAGAAAAATCCAGGCAAGGCAAATCAAAAAAAAAGGTAAGTTAAGGCAAATCCATGCAAGGCAAATAAAGGCAAGGCTGGCAATGCAAGGCAAATCCAGGCAAAAAAAAAAATCCAGGCAAGGCAAGGCAAAACAAATGCAGGCAAGGAAAATCCAGGCAAGGCAAGGCAAGGCAAATTTATGCAAGAAAAATTTTGGGAAGGCAAGACAAGAAAGAGAAAATACAAGCAATTCAAATACAGTGAAGGCAAAGCAAGCCATTATAAATCCAGGCAACCAAATGCATTTAAGGCAAGTCAAGGCAAGACAAATTCAGACAAAAAAAAAATTCAGGTACGGCAAGGCAAAGCAAATCAAAGCATGGCAAGGCAATGCCCATCCTGGCAAGAAAAATCCAGTCAAGGCAAGGCAAAACAAAGGAAATCCAGGCATAGCAAATCCAGGCAAGGCAAGGAACGGCAAATTCAGATAAGGCAAATCCAGGCAAGGCAAGTTCAGGCAAATCCATGCAAGGCAAATAAAGGCAAGGCTGGCAACGCAAGGCAAATCTAGGCAAAAAAAAATCCAGGCAAGGCAAGGCAAAACAAATGCAGGCAAGGAAAATCCAGTCAAGGCAAGGCAAGGCAAATTTATACAAGAAAAATTTGGGGAAGGCAAAACAAGAAAGGGAAAATCCAAGCAATTCAAATACAGTGAAGGCAAAGCAAGCCATTATAAATACAGGCAACCAAATCCATTTAAGGCAAGTCAAGGCAAGACAAATCCAGACAAAAAAAAATTCAGGCACGGCAAGGAAAAGAAAATCAAAGCATGGCAAGGCAGTGCACATCCTGGCAAGAAAAATCCTGTCAAGGCAAGGCAAGGAAAGGAAAATTCAGATAAGGCAAACCCAGGCAAGGCAAGTTCAGGGAAATCCATGCAAGGCAAATGTAGGCAAGGCAAGACAACGCAAGGCTAATCCAGGCAAAAATTTCAGGCAAGGAAAGGCATGGCAAATGCAGGCAAGGAATATCCAGGCAAGGCAAGGGAAGTCAAGGCAAATTTAGGCAAGGCATGGCAAGGCAAATGCAAACAAAGAAAACCCAGGCAAGGCAAGGCAGGAGAAGTGAAATTCAAACCAGGTAAATCTAGGATAGGCAAGTCAGGGCAAGGCAAATCCAGGCAAGGCAATTCCATGAAAGGTAAATCCAGGCAAGAAATGCAAAGTAAATTCAGGCAAGGCAAATCCAGGCAAGGCAATACTAGGAAATGGAAATCCATGCAAGACAAATAGAGGCAAGGCAAGAAAATGCACACCCAGGCAGGACAAGTCCAGGCAAGGAAAGGCAAAGCAAACACAGGCAAGGCAAATGTAGGCAAGGCAAAACAAGGCAAATCCAGGCAAGGAAAAGCAAGGCAAATCCAGACAAGTCAAATCCAGGCAAGGCAAAGCAAGGCATGGCAAATCCAGGCGAGGCAAGGCATGGCAAGGCCAATCCATTCAATACAGGGCCAATCCAGAAAAGAAGGTAAGGTAAGGCAAGGACAATTCAGAAAAAGAGGTAAGGCAAAGCAAGGCAAATCCAGGCAAGGCAAAACAAGGCAAATCCATGCAAGGAAAATTCTGAGAAGGCAAAGAAAAAAGGGCAAATCCAGGCAATTCAAATTTAGTCAAGGCAAGGCAAGCCAATATAAATCCAGACAACCAAATCCATTCAAGGCCAGGCAAGGCAAGGCAAATCCAGGCAAGGCAAGGCAAAGCAAGGCAAACCCAGTCAAGGCAAGGCAAGGCAAGGAAAATCCAGACAAGGAAAAACAAGGCAAGGCAAATATAGGCAAGGCAATGCAAGGAAAGGCAAATCCAGGCAAGGCAAGGTACATCCAGAAAAGAAAAATTCAGGCAAAACAAATTCAGACTGGGCAAGGCAAGGCAAGGGCAATCCATTAAAGGCAAATACAAGCAAAGCAAGGCAAGTCAAGGAAAATCCAGGGAAGGAGGCAAAGCAAGGCAAGAAAAATCAAGGCAAGGCAGCATAAGGCAAGGTAAATTCATGTAAGAAAATTCTGGAAAGGCAAAGCAAGGCAAGGCAAATCCAGGCAATGCAAATTTAGTAAACGCAAGGCAAGCCAATATAAATCCAGGCAACCAAATCCAGGCAAGGGAAAACAAAGCAAATCAAGGCAAGACAAATCCATGCAAGGCAAGGCAAAGCAAGGTAAGGCAAGGCAAATCCAGGCAAGACAAAGACAGGAAAGGCATGGCAAGGCAAGGGAAATCCGGGCAAGACAAATCCAGAAAAGGCAAGGCAAGGCAAATCGAGGTAAGGCAAATCCTGGCAAGGAAAGGCAAGGTAAATCCATGCACACACACACACAAAAATAAACAAACAAACAAAAAAAAACAAAGGAAATCCAGGCATGTCAAATACAGGCAAGGCGATGCAATGCAATGCAAATCAAGGCAAATCAAATACAGGCAAGTCAAAGTAAGAAAAATCCAGACAAGGCAATTCCAGGCAAGGCAGGAAAAGACAAATCCAGGCAAGGCAAAGAAAAGCAAGGCAATTCCAGGCAAGGCAAGGCAACGCAAGGCAAATCCAGAGAAGGCAAATCCAGTGAAGGGAAGGCAAGGCAAATCCATGCACAGCAAGGCAAGTTCAATCCAGGCATGGAAAACCCAGGCAAGGCAAGGCAACGCAACGCAAATCCAGGCACATCTAATCCAGGCAAATTGAGGTAGGGAAAATCCAGACAAGGCAAATCCAGGCAAGGCAAGGGAAAACAAGGCCATCCAAAGTAAATCCAGGCAAGGTAAATTCACGCAAGGCATGGCAAGGCAAATTCAGGCAAAAAAATTCTGTGAAGCCAAAGAAAGAAAGGGCAAATCCAGGCAATTCAAATCCAGTCAACACAAGGCAAGACAATATAAATCCATGCAACAAAATTCATTCACGGGAAGGCAAGGCAAGGCAAATCCAGGGAAGGCAAATCTAGGCAAGGCAAATA
>CAUYOR010114054.1:0-24043 GCA_963573925.1 Callimico goeldii
TGTAATCCCAGCTACTCAGGAGGCTGAGGCAGGAGAATTGCCTGAACCCAGGAGGCGGAGGTTGCGGTGAGCCGAGATCGTGCCATTGCACTCCAGCCTGGGTAACAAGAGTGAAACTCTGTCTCAAAAAAAAAAAAAAAATCATTCTTGCCATGGTTTGTCTTCACTGGAAGCTGTTAGTTCTTTCTTAGACAGTTCCTAGGTTACTGGGTCACATCAATAATAGTGATAAACTTTATTCAGGGTACACTGTGTGCCAGGAACTGTGCTAGGCTATATGTATATATACTTACTTCATTTAATTATTTTTTTAAGACAGGGTCTTTCTCTGTTGCCCCAGGCTGGAGTGCAGTGGCGACTTCAAAGCTCCCTACAACCTTGACCTCCCAGCCTCAAGCAATCCTCCCACCTCAGCCCCGAAAGTAGCTGGGACTACAGGCACACACCACCATGCCAGGCTAATTTTTCTACTTTTTGTAGAGGCACGGTTTTGCCATGTTGCCCAGGCTGGCCTCAAATTCCTGGACTCAAGTCATCCTCCCACCCCAGCCTCCCAAAGTGCTGGGATTACAGGAGTGAGCTCCCACGCCCAGCCCGTTTCATTTAGTTCTTAACAACAAGTCTTCACTCTTTTTTATAGATGAGGGAACTAGGGTAAAGTGATTTGAACAGTCTCCAAGCTAGTAAGTCATTGACCAGCGTTTGAATCCTAGTATGTGAGAAGTAAAGGCTTTGCTCTTTCTGGTGTACCTGTATTAAATCGTGCCTTCTCTGTTCTATGACAGTTCACTTCCATAACTTTGAAGCACTCCTAGATCTGGAAATCATGCACCTCTGATGATTCAGCCCATCTTACGAGACTAGCTCACCATCACGCAGAGCTTGAGAACCTTGGATTTGTGGGCTGGCATAGCTGATGGCCAGTTCATTTACTTAATAACAGCTCTGCTGAGACACAGTTCACATACTATAAAGTTTCTGTTTTTCACCAGGCGCCGCGGCTCGTCCCTGTAATCCTGGCACTTTGGGAGGCCAAAACGGGTGGATCACCTGAGGTTAGGAGTTTAAGACCAGCCTGGCCAATATGGTAAACCCTGCCTCTACTAAAAATATAAAAAAAATTAGCCAGGTGTGGTGGCGGGTGCCTGTAGTCCCAGCTACTCAGGAGGTTGAAACAGGAGAATGACTTGAACCCAGGAGGTGGAGGTTGCAGTGAGCCACGATCGTGCCACTGCACTCCAACCTGGGTGACAGGAGTGAAACTCTGTCACAAAAGATTTTTTTAAATCAGCCTTTTTAAAGTGTACCTTTCGGTGGTTTTTAGCATATTTAGCAAGATTGTTCAACCATCACCGTGATCAATTTTAGAACATTTTTATCATCCCAAAGTGAAGCCCCATCTTAGTTCATTCCAGCTGCTATAGTGAAATACCATAAACCAGGTGGCTTCTAAAGAACAGAAACGTATTTCTCACAGTTTTGGAGGCTGGGAAGTCCAAGATCAAGGTCCCAGAAGGTTCAGTGTCTGGCAGGGACCCGTTTCTGTCTCACAGATGGTGCCCCCCCAGGGTGGAAAAGATGAGGGATTCCTCTGGGGCCTCTTGTATGAAAGCACTAATCCCATTTTGAAGGCTTGTCCCCCATGACCTGATTACCTCCCAAGGTTTTGCCCCCAATGCCATCACCTTGGGAGTTAGGATTTCAGCATCTGACTTTTGGGAGGACACACACATTAGGACCGTAGCAAACCCCACATCCCTTAGCAGTCACTCCCCATTCCTCCTCCCTGTCCCTGCTGGCAGCCATGAATCTGCCTCCCCCCCAAGGATTCACCTTTTCGGAGTATTTCATATGGACGGGATCACATCACATCTGTGCCATGTCTGGCTTCCCTCCCTGAGCATGATGTTTTTCAGGTTCCCCTGTGCTGTGGTGGGTGTCAGTGCTTCCGTCTTTTTCACGGCTGAGTAATATTCCATTGTTCAAATAGACCACAGTTTGTCGATCCATTGTTCAGTGAGTGAACATTCCATTTTTGGGTCATGCTGCCACGTGCGTTCATGCACGGGTTTTTGTGCATTTCCGTGATCACTTTGCCAGTCGGCTTTCAGGTCACCCCGAGTGGCTCCGTACGCCTTGCCCTTGCTCACCACCGTGCTGCCCAACGGCAGACTGCAGCAGCAACAGCGGACCAGCCTGAATGGAGGGTGGCAGTCTCGGTTTCTCGGTGTGTTCCCACGATCTGTGTTTTTCTTCTAGACCTGCTCTTCATGCGGAATCACATTTGCTCCCAAATCCGAAGCCGGCGCCGAGGGAGGAGCACCTCAAAACGGCTGCCAAGACGAGCATAAAAACAGCACCAAGGTAACAAGCTCATGGCTGTTGTTCCTGTCAGTTCCTCTGCTGGCGCATCCACCCAAGGTGACATTCCTGTCTTGTCAACTTCTTAGTTCTGAGAGTAACTCCTGGGTAACACCATTCCCCACCCACGGGTCCTCTGGGCATTGAAGAGAGTGGCAGGGAGCATGGGGGAGGGTCAGCAGGAACCCACGTGGAGTGCAGCGCTCAGTGGCCGAGCTGGGCGGGACTCCTCTAAAGGCCAATAAGAGTTTAAAATGTGGGGATTTGAGTGTTTGCAGGGATTTGCAGTGCTGGAAGCTAGACTCAATTTGTGGTAGAATATGGGCAGACAAGAGGTGGTCTTCACTGCGAGAAAGGCTCAGTGAAGAGAGGGTGGGAGTTAGGGCAGCTGGCACAAAGGCTGCCAGGAAAACCAGACTCGGACACCAGGGCCAGGACTGAGCCCACCCCCGAGACCCTGCCAGGAGGACTCATGCAGGCGATGTCCCTGGGGCGCAGGCTCTGTTGTCCTCCATCCCCTCTCCATCTGACAAGGGACTGCGGGTGCAAGTCAGCCCGTGTCTTCCCACAGCTGTGGTGGATGCCCATGACACACACCCATCTCCAGCCACCTTCCCCAGGCCATGCCCTGACAGCGCTGGGCCCTCATGACACTTCCCCAGGCCCCCGACCCGTGTACACCGCCCCCCGGAATCCTGGTTCTGGTTCCTCGCTTTCCTCCCTTGCCCTCCACCTCCTCACTGACTCTTCCCACATCTCACTTTCCTGGTGGCCTAAACACCCAGCATTGCCACTGGGCACTACTGGGTGACAGGGAGGAGCAGACAGGCCAGCAGGGCTGGGATTAGAGCGGGTCTGCAGGCGCAGGGGGTTGGAGAGCCCCTCGAAGGTCAGAAGGTCCCGCAAACACTATAGCAGGGCCCCGAATGGCAGAGGTTGGGGCGGGATGGGCACGCGTGCCCGGTGCCACTTCACTTCCCGTGTTTGCGCCCTCTTTGTCTCGAGGCAGGCTTCTGGAGGACCTAATCCCAAAACTCAGAACGGGCTCCTGAGCCCTCCCCAGGAGGAGAAGCTCACCAACAGTCAGACCTCTCTGTGTGAGATCTTGCAGGAGAAGGGAAGGTGGGCAGGGGTGAGCCTGGACCAGTCAGCTCTCCTTCCGCTGAGGTTCAAGAACATCCGGGAGAAAACGGATGCCCACTTCGTAGACGTCATCAAGGAAGACAGGTAAGATTGGGGCCGTCTGGGGAGAAGCAGTGGTTACAGGCAGTAGCCCCTCTGCCTTTTTCTTTTTTTCTTTTTTCTTTTTTTTTTTTTTTTCCTGGAGGCAGCCTGACTCTGTCGCCCAGGCTGGACTGCAGTGGTGTGATGTCGGCTCACTGCAGCCTCCACCTCCCAGGATCAAGTGATTCTCCTGCCTCAGCTTCCCGAGTAGCTGGGATTATAGGTGCACACCACCATGCCCAGCTAATTTTTGTATTTTTAGTAGAGATGGGGTTTCACCCTTTTGGCAGGCTGGTCTCGAACTCCTGACCTCAGGTGATCCACCTGCCTTGGCCTCCCAGAGTGCTGGGATTACAGGTGTGAGCCACCGAGTTTTAAAAAAAAATGAGTCTTGCTCTGTTGCTTAAGATGGAGTGCTGTGGTTCCATCTTGGCTCACTGCAACCTCCACCTCCTACGTTCAAGTGATACTCCTGCCTGAGCCTCCCAAGTAGCCCGGACTAGAGGTGCACACCACCACGCCCAGCTAATTTTTGTATTTTTAGTAGAGAAGAGGTTTCACCATGTTGGCCAGGCTGCTCGCAAACTCCTAGCCTCAGGTGACGCACCCGCTTCGGCCTCCCAAAGTGCTAGGATTATAGGCGTGAGCACCATGCCTGGACTAATGTTAACATTTATGCACAATACAGATGCTGTCCTTCAATCAGATATTCCTGAAGTTGGATTGGTTGGATTCAGGCTCTCCCTCTGGCCAGGCAGAGACTGCAAAAGGGATGCCATGTCCTTCTCAGGGGGTCCCCTCCAGGGACAGGCCATGCCCACCTGTTCCTCATTAGTGATACTAATTTTGATTAATTAGGCAAGGTGGTGCCAGGTTCTCTCATCCAGGGTTATTATCTTCCCCTTATGACTAATAAGCAATCTGTGGGAAGAACTTTAAGATCTTGTAAATATTTCATTCCCCATCAGAATTCCCTGGTTTAACATTCATTGATGATTCTTGCCTCAAACAGTCTCACTATGATACTTCAAAGGGTTATTTTCAGCCGGTGCAGTGGCTCATGCCTGTAATCCCAGCACTTTGGGAGGCTGAGGCAGGTGGATCACCTGAGGTCAGGAGTTCAAGACCAGCCTGCCAAAAGGGTGAAACCCCATCTCTACTAAAAATACAAAAATGCTGGTTGTGGTGGCTCACACTTGTAATCCCAGCACTTTGGGAGGCCGAGGCAGGCAGGTCATGAATTCAGGAGATCTAGACCATCCTGGCTAACACGGTGAAACCCCGTCTCTACTAAAACTACAAAAACTTAGCCAGTCATGGTGGTATGTGCCTATAGTCACAGCTGCTTGGGAGGCTGAGGCAGGAGAATCACTTGAGCTCAGGAGACTGAGGGTGCAGTGAGTTGAGATTACACCATTGCACTCCAGCCTGGGTGACAGAGCAAGGCTCTGTCTCAAAAAAAAAAAAAAATACAAAAACCTAGCCGTGCATAGTGGCACGCGTCTGTAGTCACAGCTGCTTGGGAGGCTGAGATAGAATTGCTTCGATTGAATTGATTGAACCTGGGAGGCAGAGGTTGCAGTGAGTTGAGCTCGTGCCATTGCACTCCAGCCTGGGTGACGGAGTGAGACTCTCTCTCAAAAAATAAATAAATAAAAGGAGCAGCACAGCTTATAGCAGTGTCGCTTCTGCCACTTGGCTGCTAGAATGTGGCCCTGTGCACATCCTCCCCGCAGCTGCTTGGTTGCTCTTCCCTCTGTCCTCATCCCCTGAGTCAGGGGAGGAGTGAGGGTCGGTATCCTGGGACGGAATTGTTTCTCATGTGAGTGTGAGAATGTAGAAAGTCATTTCTACAGAGAACAGAGCATCTGCTAGGCTGCAGGGAGAGGAGGGAGCAGAGCACACACGTGGTGAGCTCTGCTTTATGTCAGCTGCACTCGAGGCACTTCACATATTTCATCTGATTTACATCTTTTTTTTTGAGACACGGTCTCACTCTGTCACCTGGGCTAGAGAGCAGTGGCACGATCTCAGCTCACTGCAAACTCTGTCTTCCAGGTTCAAGCAATTCTCCTGCCTCCGCCTCCTGAGTAGCTGGGACTACAAGCACCCTCCACCATGCCTGGCTAATTTTTGTATTTTTAGTAGAGACAGGGTTTCACCATCTTGGCCAGGCTGGTCTCGAGCTCCTGACCTCAAGTGATCCACCCGCCTCAGCCTCCCAAAGTGCTGGGATTACAGGGATAAACCACCACGCCTGGCCTCATGTGATTTACTTGTGATCGTCTCCGTATGAGAGAGAGAGATTAATGCAGCTATATTTGCTTTCTGAAATCGTGTTATCATTCCCTTAAGTTTCTAGTAATTTTCTGCAGTATCAAAAGGATATTACTGTTTGCTGGCAATTCATAAAGGAACGAAAGAGTCAGGGAAAGCGGGTTTGATTTCCCTGCTATTAAAATCACTGAGCTTTATCATTTCTCAGGTTTCACATGCAATCTGCATATGTGACAATAGCACCAAAATTACACTAACTATAAACACAATTTTGTGATAACAACCTGTTAGCTTTTCCGGTGGCAATTACTGTCAGCGCTCTGAATGGTAGGGCCGCGGTTCTGAATTATGTTTTCATTTCGAAGCCTCCAGATCAGTGTAAGTATTCTCGGCACAGTGATCTGCATGTTCTTCACAAAAGATTGTTTCACAAAACAGAAAAGTTGCCTTTTTCTTCTCTTAGTCCTGGGCCTTAGAAACGTGTTTTCAAAAACAAGTCTCAGCGGCTCACGCCTGTCATCCCAGCACTTTGGGAGGCTGAGGTGGGCAGATCTCTTGAGCCCAGGAGTTCAAGACCATCCTGACCAACATAGTGAAATCCCGTCCCTACTAAAAATACAAAAATTAGCTGGGCGTGGTGGCATGCACCTGTAATCCCAGCTACTCGGGAGGTTGAGGCAGGAGAATTGCTTGAACCCGGGAGGCGGAGGGTGCAGTGAGCCGAGACTGCTGTCCCATTGCACTCCAGCCGGGGTGACAGAGTGACACTCTGCCTCAAAGAAAGAACACACCAAAACCCACTGCTCTGATGATGTGTGTCATCATGGTGGGTGGCCTTTCTTTATCGGAAGTGGAATACAAAATATCAAGCAAAGGACTTTCCAGAGAGCTGTTGTTTTGTTGATTTTTTTTTTTTTTTTTAGACACAGTTTTGCTCTTGTTGCTCAGGCTGGAGTGCAATGGCTCAATCTCAGCTTGCTGCAGCCTCCGCCTCCTGGGTTTAAGTGATTCTCCTACCACATGAATAGCTAAGATTACAGGCACCTGCCACTATGCCTGGCTAATTTTTTGTATTTTTAGTAGAGACAAGGTTTCACCATGTTGGCCAGGCTGGTCCCAAACTCCTGACCTCAGGTGATCCACCTGCCTCGGCCTCCCAAAGTGCTGGGATTACAGGCGTGAGCCAGCGTGCTCCGCCCGGAGGTCTGTTTTAACAGGAGGGCCACTGAGCGGTGTCTGTCACACAGGCACTTGGAGAAGCCGCTGTTGTAATATACCTAATGAGCAGCATTTTGGTAGCTAATTGTGATCTTCTGAAACAAATCAATCCGATGACGGTGCTGGATGTTGATGGACTACGTTTATTGTGTCTTCTAGCCTGATGAAAGATTATTTTTTTAAGCCGCCCATTAATCAGTTCAGCCTGAACTTCCTGGATCAGGAGCTCGAGCGATCCTACAGGAGCAGCTATCAGGAAGAGGTGCGTTCGTTTTTCCTGTGCTTTTGCTAAAGAACGTGTCCGTCCGTTGTTCTCACTGGCTCATTCACTGTTAGTTTTGTGCTTCAGCAGGGGATAGGGACACGAAGGCTGACACTGATTTCCCACACTCTGTAAACCCTAAGTGGCAACTGTATGTGGGTTTCTCTTTGTAAAGGAAGGAAAAAAACCTTTCTTTGGTCTTTTGTCTTAAATTGCATCCTTGCCATTACCAGACCCTTTCCTCTGCAATAGCGTTTCCAGGACCCTGTGGCTATCCCAGTCTTGGAAAGGATGCCCCCAAACCTGCCCTGGAAGGGACCCCCCAACCTGTCCTGGAAGAGCCCCCCACACACACATGCCTTGGGAGGAACCCACCACACCTGCCCTGGAAAGGGGGTCCCCCAACCTGTCCTGGAAGGGAGCTCCTCCTATACCTGCCCTGGAAGGGAGCCCCACACACACATAACTGCCCTGGAGGAGAGCTCCCCACCAACCTACCCTGGCATGGCACCCACCCCGCTCACGGATTCTTGGGCGAAACTTCCCTACCTGTTGCCCTCCCTGCTTTCTTCCCCTGGGAAGGGCCCAGGAGGCCTTTACCTCTCTCTCTAACTCCAGGTCCACATTCCCTCTCACGCCCCCGCCTCCTTAGCCCCGTGTCCTTGACCTCTCAGCTCAATCACCCAATCCCACTTCCTCCAAGGAGCTCTCCCCGACCGCGGCCTGGACTGTGCTTCCCTTCATACATTTCCTTCTCCGTGCATGTGCCATTTTGGAATCTTTCCTGTACGTTTCTGGAATCGTACTCCTCCCTCCCTAGATGCTCAGCCTTGTGAGGTGGGACCCCCTTGTCTTCTAGCCCCTCCTCACAGCCTCCAGCACAGTCCCAGCACCCACAAGTGCTCAGAGGGAGTTATTGAAAGGAATCATACCAGAACCTAGAGGCTGGTTTGAACCTGGTGGCTCTGACTGCGTTCTCTCTTCTGGCCCCAAAGCTAACCTGAGTGTTCTCAAGTCAAGAGTGCGCGCCCTCCCCACTCAGAACAAAGGGAGTTTTTCACTCTGATTCCCTTGGTTCCTCCATCAAGTCTTCATCAAACTGTGGTGTCCTGGCCTGGGCTCTACAGAGACCCTGCTGAGCCTGGTAGAGGCAGCTCATGCCTCGTGGGGTGGGAGGTACCCCTTCCGTCTGCCTCCAAGGGACAGGGAATATCCGTTAATGTCCCAGGCGCGGCTCCGGGAGTGGACTTGCAAGTTGGCTCGTTGGTAGCTTGTGAGGCAGAGTATCGTCTCATGTAATCCTCACAGCAAGGCTTTGGCAAAGCTAATAATTATCTTCATTTTACCAAAGAGAAAGCCAGGGCTGCGAAAGGCCGAGCGGGTGGCCGCCGTCCCATAGCCGGGGTCGCACACCAGCAGTCTGGCTGAAGCCAGGTGTCCGGGCCACTCCTCACGCTGCACCACGGAGGCTCCCAAGCAGCAGGCACCTTTGCCATCCCTTCCTCCTGGCACCAAGTGTGTGCTCAGCCTCTGCTCTGCCCAGGACTGTTCTTGGTGCCGGGGAAGGGGGAAGACGTGCCACGCTAGGGAGCCGGAATTAGAAACAAGGTCTGGAGCTGGAGGTCTGCAGATGTCCTCCGAGCACACAGCAGGGCACCAGCCCCAGGCTGGGGGCTCTGAGAGGGGAGTTCCTGGGCCTGCCTCCGTGTGAGGACTAGGAATCAATGGAATGCAGGAGGAGGGAACGTTCTGGAGAGTGGGGCCAGCGCCCACAAACATTAATGATACCAGGGAGCCCAATGTGTCCAGGGAGCTGCAGGTGCATCCAGGGCAGGGCGAGACAGGAGCAGCAGGAGGTGGCAGGGGCCAGGTCACGGCTCCCACACCACGGACTTGATGCCAAAGGTCACAGGAGCTGTTGAAGGGTCTGGAATAGACTGTGTGTTATAAAGATCACCCGACTCATGCCTGTAATCCCAGCTACTCAGGAGACTGAGGCAGGAGGATCACTTGAGGCCAGCAGATAGACCAGCCTGAGCAACATAGTGAGACCGTCTCTTCCAACAAAAAGAAGAAAAACATGGCCAGGCACGGTGGCTCACACCTGTAATCCCAGCACTTTGGGAGGCCAAGGAGGGTGGGTTGCCCGAGGCCAGGAGTTCAAGACCAGCCTGACCAACATGGTGAAACCCTGTCTCTACTAAAAATATGAAATTAGCCAGGTGTGGTGGCAGGTGCCTGTAAGCCCAGCTACTTGGGAAGCTGAGGCAGGAGAACCCGGGAGGCAGAGGTTGCAGTGAGCCGAGACCCTGCCACTGCACTCCAGCCTGGGCAAGAAGAGCGAAACTCCGTCAAAAAAGGAAGAAAGATAAAAAGGAAGGAAGGGAGCGAGGGAAGGAGGGGAGGAAAGAAGGGAAGGAAGGATATGTATCAGCTGAGTTTTGGAGGGCGATAGAGTGTGGCCAAGACAGGAGGCCACATGACATGACCGAAACTCAGCGCAGGCAGCCACAGGGTCCCGGTGCGGGGGGAAAGGAGAGATGCGGGGACCAGGGCCTCCTAGCTGGCCCTCACATGGGGACTCACTGTGCTGGGGCTTCACATGGGCAGGTTCTTAGCTGAGCATCCCACTGCCCACAAGGTGCAGGTACTGGTTTATCCTGGGTTTTGGGTAAGAGACTGAGGCATGCGTGGGTAGGTATCATCGCTAGTCATGGTGGAGTGGTCTTGAGCCCAGGCAGCCCAGCTGCAGAACCTGTGCTTCGACAATGGTGGGATGGCTGCACCCAGAGCCCCTGGGATGTGGGCAGTAAGCAAGGCGGAGCCTGGCCCACGGCACTGTCCCCGGGTCTGGAGCCCACAGAAGAGAGGGCAAAAGAACATCATGACATGGGCTGCTGGGGGAGCGTCGTTCTCTGCGGGACTGGGACAGGTGGCGCTGCCACTGCCGGGATGCATGGGGTGGGGCAGATGGGCCTGGGGAGCCTCTGGCATCGGGCAGGGGTGGCCCAGAGGGAGAGGCTGGGGTCAGGCAGGTGTTTCTGAGAAGCGGCAGGGCAGGCAGGAGACACCTCAAGAGAGGTGGAGGGAGGAACAGGCCCCTGCCAGCATCCATGGATGGGGCTTTCTACAGAGGAGACAGCAGCCCCAAGCGGGAAAGGCCCTGAACCTGAGCCTTGGCTTGGAAGGTGGGCGGTATGGGCTCTCAGAAGAACAGCAGCCCACATGGAAACCTTCTGACCTCACGTGTGGGTGAGGCAGTGAGGTCTCAGAGCCATGCGTGCACCCAGCCCTGACTGAGTCCCCTGATGGGCACTAGATGGAGCACCAGGGAGAGGGGATGTGTGTGTGCTTCTGCCAAGTTGGGTGGGCATGGGCAGTGTCACCCCTGAAATTCCCACACCTTCTGAGGGGATTCCAGGGCTGGAATCAGACCCGTGTCCCCGGGGTGCAGCCTGGCATCAGGTCTGACTGGCAGCTTTGCCCCCACCGTCCAAGCTCCGCCTCCTCCCCTCCCACCTAGCTTCCAGTGGTGGCTGTGGCACCTGGAGCAGGTTTGTCCCGAGGAACATGCACCAGACCTGGGGCTGTCGTGGGACCTTTCCACTCCCTGCGCCTCCAGCTCCTGCCCCCAGCCCCGAGCCCAGCTGGGATGCCGAGTGGACACCCACGGCCTCTCTGAGGTTGCCAGAAGGTTGCAAGGCCAAGTGGAAGGCAGCTGAACCGGCTGCGTCCCTCTCTCCCAGCCACAGCCCCTACCTTCGGGCCCTGCACCTTCCTCTACGTTAGCAGCGTGCTCAGGAGTCAGCTGGTCCACACCGAGTCTTGGGCCTGGTTCCTTCTTCACTGTGTGCCTCGAGGCAGCCCCTGGCCTGAGGCTCCCAGTCTGTGCACCGAGATGGGTGAGGTGTCCGGAGCATCGGTGGAGGTCTCGCCTCTCCAGGGCCCCATGGGGGCTGGGCCTGTCAGCTCTTGGGCATGTCAGCATCATGATTTCTGTGCCTCCCCACTGTACTTGGCACACCTGCCTGCGTTTTGTATCCCTGTCCCTCCCGCCTTCAGGTGTGAGTTGCCCAGGGGCATCATTCCATGTGGGCCCTAGCCCCTGGCACACAGCCAGGCCCCGCAGGCTCCCAGGTGACGATGTGCGGGAGTGTCACCACTGCCGATGAAATCCCCGCCGACTGCTTCCGTCATGAAGCCCCCCTTTCGTCCCTGCTGAACCTGGGACTCTGCCATGTGGCGGGGCTTTGCTGCCCACTGCTCTCATGCGACGGCCTTACAGATGCAGACCTCACCTGAGCAGTCAGGAACTCATCTTTCAGCTAAATATATAATGTGTTGGCCGGGCGTGGTGGCTTACGCCTGTAATCCCAGCACTTTGGGAGACCGAGGTGGGTGGATCGCCTGAGGTCAGGGGTTCAAGACCAGCCTGGCCATCATGGAGAAACCCCATCTTTAAAAATATATATATATATGGCTGGGCGTGGTGGCTCACGCCTGTAATCCCAGCACTTTGGGAGGCTGAGGTGGGTGGATCACCTGAGGTCAGGAGTTCAAGACCAGCCTAACCAACATGGTGAAACCTCGTCTTTATTTTAAATGTGTATGTGTGTGTGTGTGTGTGTGTATAAAATGTGTCTATGAGAACGTGCTGGGTCGTAATCAGTTGCTCTGTGACCCTGGCAGGGTTTTTTTTGTTTGTTTTTTGGAAACGTTATCATTCTGCGGTGGCATGATCATACTTCACTGTGGCTTCAAACTCCTGGGCTCAAGTAATCTTCCCACCCCAGCCTCCCAAGTATCTGGGAGAAACACACACACACACACACACACACACACACACACACACACACGCCACTAGGCACACACACTATGCCCGGCTAATTATTTTATTTTTTTAGACCGGGCCTCACTATGTTGCCCAGGCTGGAGAGCAGTGGCGTGATTGTAGCTCACTGTGGCCTCAAACTCCTGGGCTCACACGATCCTCCTGCCTCAGCCTCCCAAGTAGCTGGGACCACAGTCACGCACTGCCATTGGCTAATTTTAAAACTTTGTGTAGAAATGGGGTGTCGCTGTGTTACTCAGGCTGGCCTTGAACTCCTGGGCTCCAGTAACTGTCCTGCCTCAGCCTCCCAACGTGTCGGGATTACAGGCGTGAGCCACCATGTCCGGCCCTCCTGGTCAAGTTTAACTTCTCTGTGCCTTGGACTCCCCAGTGTTAAAATGGGTGGTAGCGGGAACCAGCCCTCCTAGAGCCTTCTCGCCCTGGGTCTGGCTCTCAGCAGCCGCTCAGTACCTGTTGGCTGTTTCTCCATCTGAACCGCGCCCCTGGCTGCCAGTGGCCGCCCAGTCATTCTGCTCCACTCCTGCTCCAAACAGGTCATCAAGAACTCCCCCGTGAAGACGTTTGCCAGTCCCACCTTCAGCTCCCTCCTGGACGTGTTTCTGTCAACCACAGTGTTTCTGACGCTGTCCATCACCTGCTTCCTGAAGTACGGAGCGGCCACCGCACCCCCACCTCCCGCTGCCCTGGCAGTCTTCAGCACGGCCCTGCTTTTGGAGGTGCTGTCCCTCGCAGTGTCCGTCAGGTAGGCACCTCGTGGGCCGGGTCTCCAGCTCTGAGTTGTTGGCTCCCTCTTCTGGCTCCATGGCCTATGTCTGAGCAGTTGGACTGGTCCCGAGCCAGCTGTCCCTGCTGGCTGATTTCTGGAGGTGGGCCTCTGTGTACTCCCTGAGCCCTGTGCCCTGGCATCCTCCCTCCCTGACTCTGGCCCAGGTGCAGGGGGACCCACTCGCTGGAGGGGGCAGTGCCCTCGCAGCCCCAACTGCTGCCAGCTGGTCCTGGGATCTTCAGGGTCAGAGACTGGTGAGAAGATAGGAAATGATTCCGGAGGAAGGAAAGGAGAAGACGTGAGCTGTGCGGGGAGCGACAGGCGGGCCTGGGTCCGCAGGCGCCTCTTCAGAGTGCAGGAGCCAAACATACACCCCTGAGCAGCGTCCCCCGTGCTTGCATCAGGCGGTGGGCTCTTGGGTATGATGCCAACAGAAGAAAGAGTAGACAGGGTCGGCTTCCTCCGAAGTTAAACTGTTGTGCTGCAAAGAACACCATCCAGAAAGCGAAACAACCCACAGAATGGGAGGGAAGATTTGCAGATCAGGCCTCGGATAAGGTCTACTATCTAGAACGGATGAAGAACTCATGTAGCCAATAATAAAAAGGCAACTCATTTTAAAAGAGACAGAGGGTCCGAGTGGACCATAGGTGCATTTTGGGAAGCCAGGCCCTCCAGACCAGCCCGGCTCCCTGAGGGGGCTCGCAGCAGCCCTGTAGTCCTGATCAAGCAGGTGGTCCTGTGTGGTCCACCTCCTGGGCACCACACACTCCTTTCATGGCCCTGTCACCCTCAACAGGACAGCTGCCTTCCCAGCTGAGCCCCACTAGCAACTGCCCTCAGGAGCTGGGCTTCAAACAGACAGAGGGAGGCAGCCCTGACCTTGAACTTCTGCTGCCCTTACCCAACATCCCAGGGCAGAAAAGAACCACTTGGGTTCTGGCCCGAGGCTCCGGAAAGCTGGCTTCTCCATCTGGGGTGGGCAGGCTGGATTCCTGCCTCCTGCCTCCTGCTTCCCGACCACACTGTACCCAGGACCCTTTCAGCTTCTGCTGAGGCTGCCACGGGCCATGCCCTCCTCTATGGCATGTGCTCACTGTTTCCCAGAACTCCACGAAGGCTCATGCCCCAGCACCCACAGCGAGCAGCCCTCTCCCTGGCACAGCCTCCCCTCCTGCCTCAGTGCCCTCCTGTGCTTCTGGGGACCCCTCCCAAAGGAGCTGTCACACACAAGCCCTTCCAGGGTCTGCTTCCCCGAAACCCAAACTAGTCATCCTCAGGCCCTGGTTGGTTGGTTTTTCCTCTTTAAAAAGATCAGCATGGTGGCTCGGGCCCGTAATCTCAGCACTCTGGAAATCTGGGGTCAGGAGTTTGAGACCATCCTAGCCAACATGGTGAAACCCCACCTCTACTAAAAGTACAAAAATTAGCTGGGCACGGTGACAGGCACCTGTAATCCCAGCTACTCTGGAGACTGAGGCAGGAGAATCGCTTGAAACCAAGAAGTAGAAGTTGCAGTGAGCTGAGATTGCACCACTGCATTCCAACCTGGGTGACAGAGCAAAACTCTCATCCACAGACACAGAAAACGAAAAAAAGGGATCAGCTTTATTGTAATATGATTTACAATATTACAGACTCACTCATTAGAGTCGACAGCTCCGTGATTTTTAGTAGATGTGAAGAGTTGTGCAGATATCACTGGGCACCTCCCTCACCCCAAAAACAAACCTGTCTCCATGTGCAGTCACTCCCCCGAATCCGCCCTCCCTGGCCTGCCCCAGGTTTCCTCTAATGCCTGCGCCTGTAGCCTCTTGAGGGCCCCCGGCATTGTCTCCACACCTTTTTACTCTGGCCCTTCAGCTGTTACTCCCTGCTTCTTCAGGCCCAGTGCTAAAGCGTTGAGGCCAACCCGGTCTACACTGCCCTGGGCCGGGACGAGGTGTGCTGGGCCTGCCTGGATGGACACACTTCCCAGGCGTCTGGTGGGATTTGGTTCCATTTACCAGGAATCATCAGGCCTAGGAGACATCCAGATCCTGAAAGTGTGCCCTGGCCCCCTGAGGGACATATTGAGAACCCCAGCTTGATGAGAGCCTGCTTGTGGGGTTTATGGGTGCCCCGTCCCTTTTCTGCACAGGAGGGAAGCCATGCGCCTTCTCAGTGACCAGCCCAGGCCCCACCTGCTGCCTCCAGGAGGCTTCCTGCATCTCCCCCACTGCTTGCCCCGGCAGACGTCAGGATGGCAGTGAGGACGGCAGTTCTTGTTCTCAGATCCCTGCTGTCTCGAGGACCAGCGTGAAGGCCCCCCGCCCCACATCTTTCCTGCTCCTGGCTGGGAACTGGGTTCTGTCTGTCCTCCCTCCTAGGGCCTCTATTCTGCATATTTGTGGTTATTCTTGGAAATACTCCAAAGCCTTCATTATCCTTTAAATATCAGGAAGCCAGGGCTGTCCAGGGCCCTGAACAGGTGAGGCTGTGCTGGAGTCCATGCGGCGAGTGGCTGGAGAGTCAGCCCTTCCTCACCCGGCCACAGGACACAGCCAGGTGGTGGAGACGCTGTAGGTGTTGAGGTCCGAAGGCTGGGCCGCCGAAGTGCATGCGGGTTGGGGGACTTTGTGCTGCCAAGTCAGGGACAGCAGGCCCATCCCCAGCTCCCTGGCAGCAAGCTTGAGAGGACTATCTCCCCACAGGGACCCACCTCCTCACCTCCCCACGTGGGCCCCCCATGGCCCAGGGTCCCCAGGCTCAGCCAAGACCTGTTCCTCCTCCTCACAGCGGTTCTCGGCCCACACGCTCAGCTCCTTTATACAGAGTTTTTATTTCATCAGCCTCACACTCCTGAAACGGAGCCCGCCTAAACACACCTGCAGGAGTCAGTGACAGCCGTCAGTCATCAGAAGGACAAACAGGAAGCCTTTTAAAATGAAATGCGTGGCTGCCCCCCGTGTACAACAGGGCTCCGCTGCCTGGGGAGTCCTGAAGCCGCCAGCCTCACACACGCACTGTGAATGCGACAGCCCAGACGCAGACAACACACGTGTGTGGGTTTGGCGGGCCAAGCACCACGAGCCGGGTTCAGCCTGTGATTTGATTTTCTGAAACACTGGACAGGCCTCAGCGATGCCCCAAACACAGTAGAGATCACTGTCACTCAGTTTGCACAGGAGCCGTGCTCCGGGAAAGTCCAGTGTGTGTGAATGCCACCGCAGGGCACTCTGTGGATGGGACGCAGGCTCTGGGCTAAGATGCTGTCAGCAGCCTTCTGTCTTTGTGGGTGCCCAAGGGCGTGGCTGCTGTGCGGTGCGTACGGCAGAACCTCCCCGGGTGACACCCACCCACATGCAGGAGGCCTCCGTCCCTGGCACCTGCCCGCCAGCACCCCTCCTGCTATGACAACCGCACGGGCTCCACAGAACTCCATGTGCCCTCAAAACTGCCCCCCGTCAAGACCTCCTGCCCCAGAAGCCAGTGGGAGCAGGTGACGGCACCATGGTGGCTCCCAGACTCGGGGCCTGTGATACTCTCGCTTACTCCCTGAGACTAGCAAAGCATGTGCTTTTCACAAGCAAATTTTATAAGAACACAACATGTGACCCTACAACCAGGTGCAGTGAGTTAAGCCCGGCTTCCTTGCCTTTCACCAAAAGTGAGGGAGGTGGATCCCCCCGCACCTGCTTCCATGCCCATCCTGGTGCAGCGAGGGAGAGAGCGGAGGGGAGTGCTGGCTTCGGTCTCATGCCATCTCCAGGCAGATGACCCACCCCAGGCCCCGTTGCTCCTGCTAACCCCGGCCCTCTTGCAGGATGGTGTTCTTCCTGGAGGACGTCATGGCTTGCACCAAGCGCCTGCTGGAGTGGATCGCCGGCTGGTTGCCACGTCACTGCATCGGGGCCATCCTGGTGTCGCTCCCTGCCCTGGCCGTCTACTCCCATGTCACCTCCGAATTTGAGACAAACGTACATGTAAGTAAAGCTCAGCTGTTTTATTTCCATGTTCTCCTGATTACCTGATCTCTCTCTCTAAATCACCTGGGATAGCCATTTAAAAATAAACCCTTTGGCGGAGCATGGTGGCTCACAACTTACTCTCAGCACTTTGGGGGGCTAAGGTGGGTGGATCATGAGGTCAAGAGATCGAGACCAGCCTGGCCAACATGGGGAAACTCCGTCTCTACTAAAAATACAAAAATTAGCCAGGCGTGGTGGCGGGCACCTGTAGTCCCAGCTACTTGTGAGACTGAAGCAGGAGAATCATTTTAACCCATGAGGCAGAGGTTGCAACGAGCTGAGATAGTGCCACTGCACTCCAGCCTGAGCAACTCTGTCTCAAAAACAAAAAAAAGAAACTTGGATTAGTGGTGAGTGTTTGGAGGCCCAGGTATAGTGGGGGCGGTGGTGGTCCTGGGAATGGATCAATGGTGAACGCTTTGGAGGCCTGGGTGTGTGAGCGGGCTGGGGGTGGGGCCGGCAGCCGTCCTAACCCTTCCCTCTTGTAGTTCCCGGTATTCACGGGCTCAGCCGCGCTGATCGCCGTCGTGCACTACTGTAACTTCTGCCAGCTCAGCTCTTGGATGAGGTCCTCCCTTGCCACCATCGTGGGGGCCGGGCCGCTGCTCCTGCTCTATGCCTCCCTGTGCCCAGACAGGTACGTGGCCAGCACTGTGCGGGCACCTGGGTGCGGGGCCACCATGCCTGAGCTCGCTTAGGGGCTGGCTGCATTTGCACATTGTTCCTCACGCCTCGATGGAGATGTTTCCATCATGACCCAAAATCACTCTCAACACACATCATGTCAAAGAGCTGATGAGATGCCCTCAGAGTAATACGCGGAAGAAAGAAAAAGAGTATCATTTAGAACAGCCCTCTGTGAACATTTGAGTGTAGACATCCTGGAAGGCGTCCTGCAGCAGTCACAGGCTTGAGGTGACTTCTGATGAAGGGACTGGAATCTAAGAAAGTAGGACCTGAAGGATTTCATAGAAGACAGTCAAGGCCGTGAAAGAGCGGAGGTGTAGGTGGACGCGAAGGCGGAGAGGAAGCTGGTGCTGACCGTCCTTGAGTAGGGCTCATGATCCAGGACAGGTCATGGCCTGGAAGGAGGAGGGGAACACGTAGGATGATCTTGTGAGTGATCTGGGCCTTATTTCTAAATATTATGTCAGGCCAGGCATGGTGGCTTACACCTGTAATTCTAGTACTTTGGGAAGCTGAGGCAAGTGGACCACCTGAGGTCAGGAGTTCAAGACCAGCCTGGCCAACACAGTAAAACCCCGCCTCTACTAAAAATACAAATATTAGCCAGGCATGGTGGCATGCACCTGTAATCCCAGCTACTTGGGAGGCTGAGGCAGAAGAACCGCTTGAACGCAGGAGGCTAAGGCAGGAGAATCACTTAACCTGGGAGGCGGAGGTTGTAGTGAGCCAAGATTGCACCACTGCACTCCAGCCTGGGTGACAGTGAGATTCTGTCTCAAAAAAAAAAAAAGTAAATAATAAATAAAATAAATACTGTCAAAATAATTCCCCATATGACGTCCTGAGACAGAGCATCCATGACTGGTCACGGGACACAGGTCTTTTATTTTGAAATCCTCTATATACTGAGGAGGATGTTGGCCTTCAAAACTGTATCGCTGATAGGTGCTGAGGAAAGATGGCACAGACATAGAAACAGCAGTCAGGGAGGCTGGTGGACCTCTGGGGATAAGCCCCGCTCTCATCATTATGCTACGAACAATGTAAAAACATAGGATGGCAGTGATGGGTGCTATATTTAAAATATTTGCTATTAGTGGCCAGGCACAGTGGCTCACGCCTATAATTCCAGCACTTTGGGAGGCCAAGGCAGGTGAATCACGAGGTCAGGAGTTCAAGACCTGCCTGGTGAGCATGGTGAAACCCATCTCTACTGAAAATACAAACATTAGCTGGGCATGGTGGCAGGCACCTGTAGTCCCAGCTAATCAAGAGGCTGAAGCAGGAGAATTGCTTTAACCCAGGAGATGGAGGTTGCTGTAAGTCGCGGTCACGTCATTGCACTCCAGCCTGGGTGACAGAGCAAGACTCTCTCTCTCTCTCTCTCTCTCCATATATATATGTTGGCCATTAGTGACATCCAGTGAGATCCCTGTCTTTCGTGTGTTTCGCTAACTGAATAATGTTTGGTTCTTGATTTGTTAAAAGTAAGTCCCAAATTGCCTATTGCACATTTGCAACTGGCTTCGGGGTATTTTAAGCCTTTTCAACTAAATACGTTGTTGGAAATATGTAATGCCTTGGCTAGCAGAATGTAAGCAGTGAACAGTTCATTCAAATATTTCGTAATATCTTAAACCCGTTAAACTTCCATTCGTGTAATAAACTTCTCCCAAATTCTGGGCTTTTTCTCTAACTGCTTATGAAAGTATTTCACTATTAGTGTGTGTTGAAAAAATGCCTGCTTACAATTACAGAGGGTTTAGGTGTGCAGAATATTTTAAAGTCACATTGGGACATTTCTTCCTTGTCCTTGCAGGAGAGCTAACATTCTGGTTCCCTAAGTTATTAAGAGAGCCAGAGGGGCCCCGGGCATTACTGAAATGCCCCTTGGAGTGGCATTACTGTTGCTGAGGCCTCTGCTTGAGGAAATTCAAAAGCACAGTGATTCCATTTGCCGCGGTATTGCCAGTATCGAATGGAGTGGGCCCGGTGTATCTTCACTTGTGAGCAAAGAAGCAGCCCAGGCATGGGCAGCGGGAGCGTCCGTCCTGTTTACTTAAGAAAATAATCACAGTATGAAAGGCATTTCACTTCCCTGCAAATTAAGATCACAAAAGGAATTTTAAATAGGACTGATATTCAGTACTTGAAATGAAACTTCAATGAATGAATTACTTTACACAAAATAGAGCAGTCTTGGATTTTTCTGAAGGTATGGCCATCTAGTACGATGGTCACAATAAGCTCTTTCTCAAGAGAATGAAATCCCATAGGCCAGGCACCGTGGCTCATGCCTGTAATCCCAGGGAGGCCAAGGCGGGTGGACCACAAGGTCAGGAGTTCGAGACCAGCCTGGCCAATATGGTGAAACCCCATCTCTACTAAAAATACAAAAAAATTAGCCAGGCATGGTGGCATGTGCTTTTAATTCCAGTTACCTGGGAGGCTGAGGCAGGAGAATTGCTGGAAGCCGGGAGGCAGAGGTTGCAGTGAGCCGAGATCCTGCCACTGCACACCAGCCTGGGTGACAGAGCAAGACTCCCGTCTCAAGAAGAAAAAATAAATACAGCAAACTGCTTTTTAACCTTTTAGATCCGTCACAGCTCCCTCATCAGACATTCACAGGGGCCTTTAGTCGCGGCTGCGGGGCTTTGCCACCTGGAGCTGGGCAGCCACAGTGATGAGGGACCTCTCCATCACCTTTGTGCTCAGAGTTCAAATAGCAGATCTGGGGTGGGGATGGCGGGTGAAGTTCTCCTAGCTCAGAACTCCTCCATCCACATGAGACCCTCGGAGTCCCTAATCCCATCACGGCCGCTAAGCCTCACCAGGAGAGAGAGGATGCGGGTGGTACACAAAGACAGAAACTCAGCTTTTCCAAGGGAACTGCCCCCAGCATTGAGAGACACAGACGTGAAGGAAAAGGTGGAAGCAGGTGTCTCAGCCACGTCCACAAAAGGAGCATGGTTTGCTCGACCCTTTTCAGGTTGCCTTGCAGAATGCCTTCTTTGCTCTTTATAATAATACTTTTTCTGCATTTTAATTTCAGTTCTGTATTAACTTCGCCCCTTGACACTGTACAGAATTTCAGGTAAGCTTTTAATACTGCGCCTCTGTCTGAATAAATGATAGTGACTTTCTTACCCCACTCATTTCTCAGCTTCCTGAAAACAGCAGGGTCTGGAATAAAATGAACAGCATGTCCATCCTCATAATAGGAAGTGGAAAATACCTGCTTGCTGGAATACATCATAGCTGTAATGTCTCATTGGGAAAATAAAATTATTTTCATTTTATTAAGACAGATAAAAGTCATTGTAATTTTCTGTAAGACTTTAGCATGTAACAAAGGAAATCTCACAAATCAAAGGAAAAGGTTATTCTGTAAAATGTTTTAAATAACTGACTTTGAAATCCACAGCACTCAGTCTTGGACCCTTGCTCTACGATGAATATCACAATAAATTCTAAATAAATTCAAGAGTCAGAAATAAAGGTTAAACCATGTAAGGTCTAGAAAAAGTAAAAGTTAATAGTTTTTAAGCCTCTAAGACTGAGATAACCCTCCAGACTTACAAATAATAAATAGAACCACAAAGAAAAGATGGACAAATTAGAGGGAAGGGAGCAAAAATCAAAGCAGACAGGAAAAGACTGAACTGGACGACTCACGCCCGTAATCTCAGCACTTTGGGGGCCACGGCGGGAAGGTTACCCGAGCCTGGAGTTCTAGGCCAGCCTGGTCAACGTAGCGAAATCCTGTTTCTGCAAAACATTTAAAAAATTAGCCAGGTGTAGTGGTACGCATCTATAGTCGTAGCTGCGTGGGAAGCTAAGGTGGGCTTGAGGCCAGGAATTTGAGGCTGCAGTGAGCTGTGATGGTGCCAGTGTACCCCATCCTGGATGTCACAGTGAGACTGTGTCTCAAAAAAATTAAAAAATGCCCAGGCATAATGACTCACGCCTGTAATCCCAGTGCTTTGGGAGGCTGAGGTGGGTAGATCACGAGGTCAGGAGTTCGAGACCAGCCTGGCCAACGTGGTGAAACCCCATCTCTACTAAAAATACAAAAATTAGGCGTGGTGGCAGGTGCCTTAATTCCAGCTACTTGGGAGCCTGAGGCAGGAGAATTGCTAGAACCTAGGAGGCGGAGGTGCGGTGAGCCAAGATCGCACCATTGCACTCCAGGCTGGGTGACACAGCGCGACTCTATTCCAAAAAAAAAAAGAAAGAAATTCCTCTTTTGAAACGGACCTTTGCTGTTTGGATTTAGGAATAGGATCAGCCCTTTGTTCCTCGGTATTAGAATGGGAAACACAGGTTATAGCTGGAAAGTCGCCCTCTTACCTGTGGGTCAGATACCTTCTGGTGCAAGGCAGCCCCCTTGGCTTCGGAGTGCACATGCTGCGTATAATGACTTTTCTTCCTTTGAAGCAAAGGTGAAAGCACATGGTGTACTCTGCTTCCCTCTCCCTCTGGCACCAGCCCACGGCTGCTGTTCCTTCTCCGCCCAGAGGGGGCCTGGCCTGTGCCCATCTCCAGAGTCAGCCGTGCCGTTGGCTGCGGCTCCAGCAGATTAAAGTGAGTTGCACAAGCAATAACCATTGAGAAGCCCAGATCCAGGCTCCTGTTTCCACCGCAGAGACTGGAAACTCTCCCCTGATGTAACGGGGATGTTGGACCTTGGTGGCATCCGCTCATAAGGGGGAACTGTTCACGGTGTCCACTTTGAGAAACCAAAAGAAAGGTCAGCTTCTAACCCAATGAGATGGGCTCACAAAACCTTCCCCCTAGTCCGCATTCTCTTCCTACTCTATTTAAAAACCAGTTAGAGGGCTCAAGGAGCTGGACATACCTACGCTTGAGTCATCGTAACAAATGGTTATTTTACTCAGTACTTGAGACATAGGACATGTAATATCATTTGTTTCAATAACAGTTTGCGAAATGAGTCAGTGAAGCACAGGGTGTCTTCCCACGGGGGACTCTTGGTTCCTGGTCATAGGCATTGAGTCATAGAAACTGCCTCAGAGCTCCCAAGACCAGCTCAGGGTGGACTCTGGACTCCGCAATCAGCTCTCTCACGGCTGTGATTTGTTACAGCTAAAAAGACAGAAAGCAGAGTCAGCAAAGGGAAGGGCGCGTGAATTGACTGTGGAGAGAGCCAGCACCAGCTTCCAAGAGTCCCCTCCTGTGGAGTACAGGGGATGGGCTTAATTCCTCCAGCCCACTTGTAACATGCAGTCTACCAGGGAAGCTCGCTAGAGACTCGGCGTCCAGAGTGGCATTAGGGGCTGTTCAGGTCGGCCGCCTCTTCCTAGTGCATGCTGAAATTCCAGACCTCCAGCAGGGAAGCGGGTATTGGGCATAAACCTCCTTGTTTACACAGCGTAGGCATCTGAGCCGCTCTTAACAAGGAATGGTGGGAATCCTCCCCAAATCCCAACTCCCTGGTGCTAGCCAGGTCACATTTGCAGGCAGGTCTTTTCAAGGACAGCAAACTGGCCAGAAGGGAGGTTGCCAGTCCATCTTCACAGCTTATACTCAAGGAAGCCGAGAGCCAGAAAGATGGCATGGCCTGCCCAAGATTCTGGAACTCCCCGCAGTGCCACCGGGACAGGCCCAGGGGTTCTGTTCCACGGCCAGGGCTTTGGGGGTTGCGCTTCCCAGACGACCATGACGGCCACATAGGTCAAGCTCATTACTTTTTAATATCCTAAGTCAAAGTTGGTAAAACCAACACTTTGATGAAAGAATTGAGCTTTTGGCCGGACGTGGTGGCTCGGCCTGTAATCCCAGCACTTTGGGAGGCCAAGGCGGGTGGATCATGTAAGGCTGGGAGCTTGAGACCAGTGTGGCCAACATGGTGAAACCCTGTCTCTAGTAAAAGTGTAAAAATTACCCAGGCACAGTGGCTTATGCCTGTAGTCCCAGCTACTTGGGAGGCTGAGGCAGGAGAACCGCTTGAACCTGGGAAGCAGAGGTTGCGGTGAGCCAAGGTCATGCCACTGCACTCCAGCCTGGGCGACAGAGCGAGACTCTATCTCAAAAAAAAAGGAACTGAGCTTTGGCCAGGCATGGTGGCTCATGCCTATAATCCCAGCAGTTTAGGAGACCAAGGCAGGCAGATTGTTTAAGCTTAGGAGTTGAAGATTAGCTTGGGTAACATGCAAGGCCCCATCTCTAAAAGAAAAAGAATTGAGCTGGCCGGGCGCGGTGGCTCAAGCCTGTAATCCCAGCACTTTGGGAGGCCGAGGCGGGTGGATCACAACGTCAACAGATCGAGACCATCCTGGTCAACATGGTGAAACCCCGTCTCTACTAAAAATACAAAAAAATTAGCTGGGCATGGTGGCGTGTGCCTGTAATCCCAGCTACTCAGG